>JABUQX010002512.1:22500-58854 GCA_015478945.1 Trachelipus rathkii | reverse complement strand
AAAATTATATAATAATATATATATATATATTATAAATATATAATATTATATAAATATATATATATATATATAATTAATAATCATATATATACTTAATATATATATATATATAATATATATAATATATTAAATAATATACCTTATATATTATATAAAATAATAATAATATTGAATAATATATATATATAATATATAATTAATATAATATATATATATATTATATATAGATATTAATATATATAATAATATATATATATATATACATATAATATATTATATATACTAATATACATATATATTATATATATATAATAAAATATATATATATAAAATATATATTAATATTAATATTAATAATACTTAATAAATTATTATATATATTATATATATGTTACGTTGAGCGTTAACGAAGATGCCTCAAGTGTTCTCTCATGATAATACAATTTTGGTCAGCGGTCATAATCTATTGATTAAAATATATACAATAATTAATATTGACAATATATTAACAATATATATAAATAATACATAATAATAAAATTAAATAATAATCAAAGCTACTGGTTTATTACAATTTAAATAGATAATATAGTTATACATTGAAATTCAGTTTTCTGTTATATTTTACATCTGTTTTAGGGGAAAATCAATTATACATAAAATATATAAATTTGAAAGTAACTTAAGTACTAATTTTGATTAAATAAAAATATTAAATTTCAATTGAAACTAGTAAATATTATATTATAATAAGATATTTCCAATGATGTAAATTTCATTAATATTAAACATAGAGCACAAATAAGAATTATCCAGATACGCGAGATTCAATATGATGCACAAAAGAACTAGGTCTAGCAATTACGTACCTTGCAAACAATCGAGGAGAAAAATGTTGTGACGAAAACTACAAAGGCACAAAATGATATAAAAGCAATCAGGGGTGCTTGATTAACAAATGTAGAAAGGATTCTGTAAACTGTTTTGGAATAATGCACTGAGCTTAGCAGCTTTTAACGGAAGAATTGAAAAACTTCTTGAAGCGAAATGGTGCTATGTTCTAACGAAGAAAACCGAATTTCAGATCACGGACGAGGAAGACGACAATAATGAAAAGTAGAAGTGAAGAAGAACATGGCTCCCCTCCCGACAGCGGAGCTCGAGATGATTAAGGGAAAGCGAACCACTGGACTAATGTGCGTCCATTATCGACGATGTAGAACGAGGTGTACCAGATGTTAGTTGCAGTCGGAATCGGTTCTGATTCGAGGAGGAATCAAGATTGAGCAGGGGCGGAAATGTCGTAAGCGCGGGCGCCGAAGTAGCGGCGAAGGAGTGACAATAGCTGAAGGAGTTGGCAAAGGTTCAGGTTCGGTTGGTAGAACAAGTGTATGAAAGGCGAAATGGGCGATGAAGTCAGTGTTCTTGCGAAGTCTATGAAGTATATGGCTGGGTGCAGAGTGAATAAATAGTGGTGGAAGAAACGGGGTAATCATTGGTATCGAAATAAGCCGGTTTGATCCTATCCAACTGAGATGTTTTCTGTTTTGCTCCCCTTCTGAAGGTGAGAACTTTTCAGATAACGTTTTAAGAGAGAAGTCGTCATAGCTGCTTACAAGGGCTACGGTGTGAGGCATGCCGGAGTAATTATACATGAGAGCAAGTCTCCAAATCCACAGGCATGTAGGTTGGACGGGGAGGATGACGTGGCAAAGAAGGCATTGGCATAAAGTCGGTATTATCATGCGAAGTAGAGGTAGTGCTGGTTCGTAGTTTTTGTGAGGAAGTACGAACTCCCATATCGAATGTGGACCATAGACGAAGCTCAGCAGAGAGCATTAATGAGTGTCTTAGGTTGTACGAAGTTCGGATGCCAAGGAGGACAAGAGGAAGAGTTTCGTGACACACTTTCCGGTTTCCAAGGCACATAAGAGAAGCTTTTAGCTGTCCGTGAAACGTTCCACCATGCCTGACTTCGGATTGAATAGCCTGCAGAGCGAGGCGCTTAGAGCCAATAGAGTCATAAGTCCTTTCCAAGGTGAGACTCAAACTGCTACCCTGTTCTTGGACAACGTCGAAGGATGTGAGCCAAACCTGGCTATCCAGTTGAACAAAAATGCCTGAGCAATAGTCTCGCTAGAAGTATCTCGCAAGAGGCTTCTGCCATCGAGTGATCTATCTATAGCAAGTTAAAATATTGTGAAACCATTTAGGGTGGTAAGAGGTCCGACTAAAATCAACGTGTACCCCGTCCAAACTACCAGGGGAACAAATGTGAAGAGTGCGCAGTGCCGGCACTTGTCGATTTTTTGTAACAGTTAGAGACCACTTCATTGTCCCTGTTTAACATCCTTTAGTACAAGACGGCAACGAAATGCTTACCTATTTAACTGACTACCTTTACCCTGGGTGCACACGTCGTGAGTGGTGTGAACAACTCATGTCTGCGTATGAGGGGTAGTATCGACTGGACGAGAATGTGCTGAGAGACATCGCATAACAAAGGGGAAAACAAATATTTCAATACGATTAAAATATTTCAGAAATGAAGCACTTAGAAAAATAAACGAAAACAGTCGTCGAGTTGCTGCAGACGAGCCATTTCGACGAAACGATGTCAGGTAAAGGAGAGATAGCGTTATTTCGGGAAAGTATCATCGGCAGAATGTTTGTCTTCCTTTTATGGCGATATCAGTTGTGAATTGGCAATAACTCAAGGTGCGAGCTCACGAAGGTGACTGTTCCACTGTGAAGCTGTAATTGCATGCGTGATGGGTAAATGATCAGTTACATGGAATTATCCGACCTTCTTGAAGTAAACGGGAAGTGCTAATATCTAAAAAATTGGAGAATCCCTTCAAAATGCCTGTATCGTGTTTCAGCCGCTGGGAACTTTTATAGAAAGAAAGCTAATGGAACGCCATTCGTTTCAATAAAATGTTGTAGCACAGCCCAGCTTACGAAGTCTGAAGCGTCAGTGTTAAATTCGCGGGGCTGGTGTCAGAGGAAATATTAGAACACGGAAGCAGGCAAATAGGGACTTCTTTGATGCGGTGAAGCATTAGTATGCTTCTCTCCAATCGACATGACAAGAAGCGCGAACCTTACGGGATGTTAGAAGTGCGTGAAACGGGAGGAGAATTGCATCGACGACGTATGAAACGATGGTAAGAAATTACCACCCTAAAAACGACTGAGTTGGACGCGTTTTACAGTTTCGGAAAGACGAATGGCTGACCAATCCGTCCTCAAGGGACGGAACCTGCGGCAAGTCGTATGTCGAAATAGTAAGAAGAACCCCCGAAATCACAATTGGTAAAGAATTGACACATGACCAAAATTTCACTTAGTTCTTGTATAAATTTGCCTGAGATGTGAAGTATGTTCTTCCTGAGAGGCACTGGCAATCAATAAGTCGTCTATGTAGGCGAATACGAAGGGTAAACCACGTAATACTGAGTCTAGAAGACGTTGAAATGATTGACTAGCATTTCGTAAACCGAAAGGCGTTCGGAGAAATTCGTAAAGGCCGAAAGGGTGATAATGGCAGTCTTATGAATGTCTTCCGGATTGACGGGAATTTGAAAAAATGCGCTAATTAAGTCAATTTTTGAGAAAATGGTACAACCAGAGAGGTGGGTGAAATCCTGTAGATGAGGGACATTATAGCGGTCCGGGCGGGTGTCGCATTTCAGGCAGCGATAAAATCGCCAGTCGGCCGATAATCCCCATTGTTAGAACCATATGTAATGAGAGGGCGTAATCGGACTTTGAGGCTATGATGCCCGGTTGGTCTCTAATGAGAGATTCAAATTCATAGCCTCTCCCTTGAGTTATCTGGTGCCAAGATCGTTCAGATGCATGAGTACTGAGGTCTTGCCAGATAAGTTATCAATGTGATGACAACATATGTTTCACAGAGGAAACTTGAGACTGGAGAGAAGAGCTCTGGAAAATCGATCATTATAAGATCAAAAACATTCTTTAGAGAGAAAGATGTATGCACTATTGAAGCAGAGCACCAATTACAAGCGGTGAGAAATGGCTCTCAAAATCAATTGAGCGGTGTGGTGATGTCAACAAGAAGTTTTGAAGTGCGACAGGAAGTGTCGGCCCTAAGATGCGTAATTGGACGTTCAGCTAGTTCGGGATTGTCCCAGATAAAGCACGGACGACGAATCCGTGAAAGGAGGCGGTTTGGGACCATAAGTGTGACATTGTTGGGGCATGCGCGCGGAAAAAAGCCGGTGGCGGGCGGCATGAGGGGTGGCGAAGAGGTAACGAGGAAACCGGACGAGCGCCCACGAGTCTTACCTTAAGATAGGTCGGGGATGCGGAGACACAAGTGGTGACGCCGAGACCACCCTAGCGACTGAGGAGGGTGTGTAAGGTGAACGTCCCGAATAGACATAGTGGCGGAAACTTGGACCGAGAGTTGGGATTCTCCAAAACGTTGATGTTCCGTAGCAATACCCTGTTGGTGAGGCGACGGAAAGTAACTAGAGCTGGAAGCCGATACAGAAAAGAGGCGCAGGACGCGAAGGAGGCGCGAACGACGAGACGAACACGTGGGAGAGGTAGGAGACGAGAAGATGACAATGGAGGCAGAAGAGAGAATGGATGTGCAGTTGCGAAGGGGGGAGAAAGTGGATTGGCAGCGAGGGGATTACTAGATGGGGGTTTGTAAAAGTCGTATCAATTATGTGGTTTTCTTATATTTGCGGTTTTAATTGTTTCATAATGCTTTTATATTATTAGCTGAGGGCTATGACGGAGTGTGAATAAGGATGATGAGAGGATTGAAGATGAGGATATTTCTTAGAAAGGATTTTGTGTGAGGATAAAGGATGGAGGGAAAGGAGAGAACACAGTTGAGAACAGCGTTCCTCTCCAATAAGCACGACATTCATTTGAGTTAAATCAGATTAGAGTGTTTTAAGACACTGAACTGTGATAACAATTAAGCGATAGTACGGGCAGAGTGTGTTGGGAATTGTTTACGACTCATACCATGCGCTATCGCTGGTGTAATTATTAATTGCTGGTGGATCCGTGATGTGCGAAACTTGTGATGGTATGTCTGCTGTCGTAAGAGGTTTCGCTTTACAAACCCTATCTGCATAAGTAGCGAGCTCTTGCAATGACGTTAGGATCGACCGTTGCGTAATACGCAGTTGGCGATCTCTGTGGGTTAGTTTAATTGTAAAAGAGATGACGAATACTAATGTGTATACAGATTACACGGAAGACCGCCAAGGAGAATTTAAGTCATATTATAGCAATTACTGTGTACGGTAGACGTCCCAAGAGAGCCAACCAGGTCAAAATTTTGTTACTTTCCTGCAATCTGGATTTTCACTCCAGCCGGTTTTAAAAGTTCGGATTTTCAGTGCTTGTAGGCGTTGGGAAGTTAACTCGTGTGTAGGAGGTAAAACATCTTTCAGCGCTGTAATACGCCAACAGGCAGATATTTAAAATGACTTCTAATCGTGCACTCATTGTTGGATTCCAGGCTGGGGACTCTATAATGTTAAAGGTTCAATCGAATCGTTGTTGCAATTTTCCGTGCTAAGCCGTTAGGTTTCGCCTATCTGAAGCAGGCTGCTGGGATATAACATTCATATTTTCAGTATCTGGAAAAATAAGTACTGTATGTCATTAATATAAAAAATGTAAAATAGTAATGAAAATTTTGAAGGAACAGAGGCTAGAGCAAAAGAATTGTAGTTAGAGGGTTTGTGCCACCCTATAATATATACAAATAATGGTCAGAACCAAAATAACACACTAAATACTACAAAAAGGTATAAATGAAATTAAAAAATATATAGAAATAAGCGCTTGGTACGCGCTAAAATGGTTAAAATAAAATAATTTGATTTACAGTGAAAACAGCGCGTACGTTTTGTTAAAGATTGATGAAGTTCTGGTTAAAATAATTTTTTTTTTTTTTTTTTTTTTTTTATAAAGGAGACGCGTCTGCTTAGGATGTGGATCGCTGTTAGAGATGAGAGGAGAGTCGAAGTAGGTTAGGACTGCTGTATATGGACGCACGTCATAGCACTCCACTGCAGTTCAACACTGTTACGTTAGCGTAAACGAGAAAATCATCAGAAGCGAATCAGAAAACAATTTTTGGTCAGCGGTCGTATATCTATTTCGAAACCAATATACATAATTAATATATAGAAAAGAATTAACAAGAGATAATACATTATCAATAATAATAATAAATAATAATAATAAATAATAATACTTACATGTGAAAAATAGATAATATAGTATTACATTGAAAATTCGTTTCTTTATATTTAATCTTGTTTTAGGAAACTTATTACATAAAACTATATAAAATTCTGTGAAAATAATCTTTAAAGTAGACAATAATTATAAAAAAGTTATTAAAGAATAATATTATAAAGACGTTTACAAGATTATTTTATATGAATATTTCAGAATATAAAATGGCAAAACTTACATACGCGAGATTCAATATGATGCACAAAAGAACTAGGTCTAGCAATTACGTACCTTGCAAACAATCGAAGGAGAAAAATGTTGTGACGAAAACTACACAGGCACAAAATGATATAAAAAGGAATCAGGGGCGTTGCTATAACAAGTGAAAGGATTTTAAACAGTTTTGAATAATGCACTGAGTGACTTCCAGCTTTTAAACGGAAGAATGAAAAACTTCTTAACCGAAAGTGCGGCTGTTTGTCTACGAAGAAACGGGATTCAGATCACGTGACGAGGAGGACGACAATAATGAAATAAGATAGAAAAGTGGAATAGACAATATATATATATATATATAATAATATATATATAGTATATATATATATATATACTATTATATATTAAGGCCCGTAGCCAGGAATATTTTTCGGGGGGGCTGCGAGTCGCAATGGTTACAATATTGATATTGGTTCTATTGATATATATAAATATTAATATATATGATTATAATATATATACTAATTAATATAATATAAATATAATATATGATATATATATATATTATATATAAGTATATAATATATATATATACCTTAATATATTCACTAACATATATATATATATTTATATATATAAAATATATATATTATACTTATATTTATATATTATATATATAATATATATATAAATATATATATAAAATGAATTATAAGTTATTTATAATTAAATAATATTATATGATATTTACAGTTGTCACCAACTCACTCACGGAGCAGCCCAGTCAAGGAGGTGTTGTGCACTAAAAATTCTCATCCCTATGCGCAAATTAACGCAGGATGAGCACAGACTCGAGCAGGCTTATTAAAGTAGAGATTAAATTCAGCAAGGAGAACATCTGAAGATGAAGAGAGTTTACCACCAGGACAGAGGTGGCGGAAAAAGGAAGGCACCGCAGCGAACTAGCCTGAGTTACCAAATCAAATACAAAAACTCGTGCGTCAAAACAAGCCCCTTGTGCTACGAGGCGCGAAATGTATGGTGGTAGCGAGTGGTAACTAGAGTTTTCCCTCGATACACCTCCGCGGCGTACCAAGAAAAGGAATAAGCACCAGCATCGCGCCGCAAAGTTAGTCAAGTGAGCTGGAAAGTACAAGAAAACAGTTACTTAAGCCTTGCTTTGACTCGACCCAGTCATGCCGGGTGAAACCTGAGCCCCCCAGATATGGAGAACAGTACTCCATTCGAAGGCGGATGAGACCATGCTATAGCGTGCGAGAACTGAGACAGAGGAAAAAATTCTCGAGTCTAAACAAACTCCCAGTTCTTTGAGCCGCCCTAGCAACCGTTGTTGATGTGTGAGGTATTTCCAAGACATTTTTTTACTGTTAAGCAAGGATGTTTCTAGTATTTCAAACAACAGAGAGACGAGAGTAAACGCGAAAGATATGGAAGTGAGCGGTATTTAGAGTAGGGAGATTGTAGATAGTTGAGAGTTTTAAAGATTGAATTCACTCAAGTTGAGACACTCCAATCGGAATCTATCCAGATCGCGAGAATAGTATCGGAAAGGTTAAGACGAGAGGCAATTTTAAAAGTAAAAGAAGGAGCAGACAATGAAAATGAGTTGAAGAGTGAAGTGTCGCACTGGGAGACAATGAAGTGGATAGAGTAGATGTCTCAGGTCAGAATAAGAATCATTATGAAAAAGTGGATAAGTAGGAGAATTGAGCGACCTTGAAGAAAGCTATAACATAAGAAGCAAAAGAAGGAGAAACCCAGGAGGTAAAGACTTGGAGAGCAGTGACGCGGCATATCCGGTCAAATGCTTGGATATGTCAAGCCACCACCGCAATCTCCCCGGTTAAATAGAACGATATCGCCATAGACCTTGAACGCGAAAAGCCGTTACTCTGCGTCGGAAGAAGAGAATGAGATCGATGGTCTGAAGAAGTGAGATTAAGAAGAGTTTCAAAGATCTAGATAGAAAACAAGTGATGAGCTATAGGGCATAGTTGAAGACACTGCTATAGATTCCTTTTTCGTAAAATAGTTGGACATTGGCGGGCTTTCCAACATCGAGGGGAAAATACTATTACTGAGAAATAGAGAATATAGATTGAACGAGTGCGGGGTCACACGTATTGCTCGCGGATAGGTTTGCCCATCGGCTCACCCGATCCTTCCAACAGTTCATAGTCTCAAGAGCCCATGCACCTGATCAAATGTAATCACAGGCAAAGGACACCTGATGGTGCTGAGAAGGGAGGAGGAGGATGCTTAAATCGTCCAGGTTTGTGTTAAGAGAAATAGTGAGGCCCGAAGAATAGGGCCTTTTCAGTTGTAGAGTATTAGCTAACAGAGCCTCAGATCGAATAAGAGGAGTAAAGGAGATTTACAGAGTTTAATTAGATTATTGAGGCAAAAGCAGATATATGCATAGAGAGACCAAGGAGGTTAGCGCACTTTCGTTCAATGAGCCCTGTGCTCGTCGTATAGAGATATTCCCTGCAACGATTTCGTAGCTGAGTAACAAATCTAGCGTAGAGATTTGAGGATGAACGAGAATTTTTCCCTCCATTCGCATCTCCCGTAGCCTGAATGGCCAAGAACAAAGCACGATCGAACCAATGGATTATAGAGGAGAGAAAGATTAGCAATGACAAGGAAGACCTTGTCACCCATGGACGAAAACAAGCTTTCATCATATTTGTTGAACGCCATAAAGCTCATCAGAAGTCAAGGAGTCATTTCCAATTAGTTAGCGTAGAAGCGACGCAGGCCCCCCATATCTATTGATATATATATTTAATTAATATATTATAATAAATATATAATATATATATACTACTATATATATATATATATATATATATATAATTATATTTAATAACTATAATATATATAAATATATACCATATAATAAGATAAATAATATAATAATAATATGTATAATATTAATACTATATAGTATATATATTATAATATATAATTTAATAATATTAATATATATATTATTATATTATATGAATATATATTATTTAATATATAGATATATATATAAATATATATAATTCTCATGAAGAAACTATATATCAGTTTTAATAAGGTCAATGTTTTTTGAACTGAGAGCGTGAATCACATAAATTTTCATGCTGACTTCTTGCTGATCTCGGATGATTTGACATAAAGCATAAGAACCTGTAATAAGATTCTCCCAACACGATTCCGTCAATACCGTAACATGTCGGCAAAGTTCTTTCTACTCTTGTGTGATGGATCATGGCAATACTTCATAATGAATATTCAGGAGAGTAGCAAGTTAGGAAACCTCCTATCTGTCACACACTAAGCAAAGTACGATCGATAGATTGCTTTCATTTTCTAGCAGCCATTACCGCTCAGAGATCACCACTCTCCATTTCAGTGATATCCCCGTGAGGGTCTGGTAAGGTCGTCTTTTAAATAAGATGATGCTTTTTGTCAATATGGCTTATAAGGTTACATAGCACTTTCTGCGTAATAATTTATATTACTAAAGTAAAGATAGTAATTTATCTATTGAGCGAGAGAAATCGATCAGTCAACGAGGAAATAAATCAGATCATCATAAACGGAATAAAAACTGAGATCAGGTAATATGAATCGGGATCTGATTAGGCACGATCCTACAACGATTGTTTCTGAATTTCAGTTCTTGGAATTGTTAACTTTCTAATACCTGCTGTCGCAACTTTAGCTTTGTTTAGATATGCGTTAAACTGTCTTTAGTAGGTCGCATTTTGTCTACTTGATTCGAGAAGTTGAAAAATGTCTTTCTCAAAGTTTATCTGCTCACTGACAAGCTCCATAATGACACTCTGTTACGTTTGTCACAAGGTGGTAGTATATATCAAGAAATTTTACGAAACGAATAATTAATATAAAATTCAATTACTGATTGAATTTAACAAAAGTAGCTTTCTGTGATATTCACCAGGCCATTCTATATTAAATTCTTCCAATGCGGCAAAGTATGCTCAAGAGTCTCTTTAATAAAAGGAAAAACAGTCATGCCGTCACACCATCTGTCTAGAAACGCTATGAAAAAAATAGATTAAGCGACAAAATCTTTATTATTTATCTTCAGTAGTTATGTCGCTTCGACTCGAATCCGTGAAAAAATTTCATTATTTCATGATGATATCCCTAGACGTTTTGAATGCCTGAATTTTAGAAATCTGAGAGACATAGATTAAAACAATTGCACACATGTGGTATAGAGCTTTAGTGATTATCATTTCCGACACAAACAGATGCACTCTCTCAGAATTCGTCCCTCTCTCATGAAGAAACGGTCATCGCTTCCTGCTATAAATTTCATAGATTTTTAACTAAGATGAGGGATTTTCGGCATTACATCGCCGATGCTTTCCGGCGATATCATAAACACTGAACAAATGATAGCAAAAATCCACTCTTAACAGTAAAAGAGTATCACCTCCATCACCACCAATCGCCGTCGTACATAACACAAAGTGATACTGTTCTGTTGGGACAAATAGCAGTTGTCCACGCACAGCTAATAGTGTAAAAAATTTTTGTTTTATTAACTTCTTCCACTATTTTCTCTTGCATAAGCGACTAAATGCACTGTTATATGTAAAATCTTTTCAATCCTATACATTTGATTCAATAAATTTAGAAAGAGAACATGGAATTAGCTTTCTTCTTTCAAGAATAGTGAATGTCATTCATTGCGGAAATAAAATTGTTCGTCAGAAAGCAGATCTTGTTTGGAAGCAAAAGCACAAAACTAAATTAAAATTTATTTGCTGAGTCTAATCTTTTTCTCCTACTTTTTATATGATAAAATGATACGAACTAAAGACTTACAAGATAAAACCAATCCTTGAAAGGTTCACCTGAATTTATCGTGTCTCAGGAAGTGAAACATAACAAAAAAAATAATAATAATAATAAAAAAAACACTAATGTTCTCTTTAAAAAAAATCAGAAATTTAGTTTTCCTTTGAGTTTTTTTTTTTTTTTTTTTTTTTTTTTTTAACAAACCGAATAAAAGATCAAATCACAGATTTACCAACCGTCCCAAATAGGAGAGTATAACAGGAAGTAACTATGATCAATAAATTGTTTATTTCATTAATGAAAAAAATATTGCTAAACTATTAATTATATATATTATATTATATAATATTTATATAATATTATATATATATAATATATATATTATATTATATATATTATATATAGTATATATATATCATATTGATATATACTATATATAATATTAGTAGAACTCACATATAATACCACAATAATATCAATAGACATAATAAATATAATACCAACTATATAATAAGTTACACCACACCTATATATAATCTATATAATATAACAATACATATACCCTAATACAATATTTTACTAAAAAAACTTACATCATAGTATATCACCTCAACTTACCAACTAACTCACCATAACAATAAATCAACAACAATACTTATGGGTAAACTAAAGACTCATCAAGTTACCTCTCCAACTATCTACGAAAATAAGATAACCACCACACCAAGTAAAGAAAACATAGATACCATTTATGCGAACTCCACAGCCGCTATGCACACACATCATACCATGACGCAATTTGAAAAAAAAAAATAATTTAAAACAAAAAACAATTTACACGTCATCACCACACAACACTATGCATCACCAGTACAGGAAACTCAAACTCAACTAAATTAGCCAACAATCGCGCCGAACTGGACAATTTCTCAATTAGAACAAACAACAAGAATTTTTTTTTAACTAAAAGAACACTACCCCCAGGTAAACCGCCAAAGAGGCAAAAGAGTTCGGGCTCAATATCAGACCAATCACCATGGGGAGGAACGCACACGGAGGGATTCGTCCCCCCCTCTGTCCCCGATCGGCTCAGCAAGTAACCCTAACACAACAACGGTCTTGTGCTTCAAATATGTTATTACAGTAGTATAAAAAAATCCATTTTCATTACAAACTTTCATACGACGGATTCCATACCAACTATCCATTATTAGTCTTCTATGTAACCCATATTACGTACGCTTTTGGAGATATAAAAAAAAAAAAACTTAACAAAAATATATTTTTTCCATTTTCCATACAATTTCAATACGCTGATTCCATATATGTTATCATGTTCAGTTTTCTTGTCCCTATCTATTTTCGAGATATGATCGCCACGAACACATCTTTAGATATGCGCAATATAAATAATATACAAACATATAATAATAATAACTATACCAATATACATATACTAATAAATATCCTATTATCATATCGAGTGGTGACCATATATATAACTAATAATAATCCCTAATATATCTATCTCTACCACACACAGAACAACAATTTAACCGTTAGAATTCTAATACTAACTAATAAATAATATAATATTAAAAACATATATATACTATATAAATACTACATATATAATAATATATAATACCTACATATCAATCAACACTATATACAACCTCCACCATAATAAAAATACACTCTACACATATATAATACACTATTACCATCAAATATACTAACCTACTATAATATCCTAATAAACTATATACAAACGATACTATACCTACTACCCTACTAATAATATACATACTACCTACTTCAATACTATAACTAATAAATTAGTTCCTACTACTACTACTATTATATAATAATATACATAACCATAACAGCATCACCAAAAACCCCCATAAACACAATACATATGGCAAAAGTCCAGTTTATGTTTCGTTAGAAACACAGAATTAAAAATTCATGCGGGACTACGACAATACACGACTCCCAAATTTTTTCCAAACCTGCAACCACAGTTATGTTTTGAACCCTACCATAAACCGTAGATATATATAATAACAACTCACCCCTAATATATATATATACTACCCAAATGTTCGGGAAGTTATATACTATATCATCACATCATATAATACTAAAACCCAACTACAAACACAAACACACACACATACCAACAATATATAAACAACCTATCTCATAACTCCCGAATACCGGAGTAAAGTTCGGTCACATCCACACTATATATATATGCCGCTACCGTGGCATAACGAAAGAGTGATTGTAATTCACGTATTTGAAGACGATCGCGCGCGCATTCGGAATACCCTAGTTCGCGATCCCATCAGGTCTAGAAATTACCTAGAGAAGTCCCCTCTTAGCAATAGGGCTATGCCGTGAGGTGTGAACTTTTAATCTTAAAATGATACATAATATAATAAAACTATATATAATGACCTACATCACTCAAACCTTAACATACAATAATACCTAACACTAATACAAACACCGTATCCTATAAATCACTATACTACACAAATAAATCAATCAACACCTATACGTATACACATAAGTATATATATAATAAGGTTCATGATATTTAACTAAACGAACAACCCTAGCAGACATAGACACAGCATAGATATCAGTCTCAGGATCTCTCGGCAAGTCATCTAGGGATGGACGACGGAGACTTCGTCGAACCCCTACTGTCCCGCAGAGTCGGCGATCAAGGCCCCTTACTTAATGTTTGTAGGGGCACCGCGAAAAAGCGACGAGTCACGACTCCGCAGAAGTTAATCTAACTGTTCAAATTTCACTCACCTAACAAGACAACCGGATCTCTTGCCATATAAACAATTTATACAATACACTATATACCATATTAACTATATACAAGTGAGTGAGTAAATACCTAACCATATAACACCACACACACTAACGCGATAACATAACACTAACATATATAATAAAAGCGGTAGGGGTATTAACTAATATACCTACCTATCACTTACCCACATATAGTAGTATATATATATCTGGCCTATCTGAGACACACACACTGGACACCCAGTCAGTATAAACATAACTAGTTCAATGAATTTTTTACACTAAGTTCGAGCGAGACCAACATACCAATTAGACAGCTAATAATTACATATCCTAAAGTGTTAATGAATCTCATTTGCACTACGCAACATGTGTACGAGCTGAATACATATTGGAGTGATCTACCATGCCTCCAGTTTGTACCTCGATCATTGAGATGCATAGTACAAACAATCATAATATAGAAGGGGCATGCACAGCACCTATAGATACAATATCCTTCCTAGCCTAGTAAATTTATTTCGTCATACAATACACATTATCATACATATACATAGTGAGTAGCACATAACACTCATAATCCCTATATACACAACAGGTTCGACCATTCCAGACAAGAACCAAAATTATTCCTATAAAATGTATATTACTTTTAAGCTTATTATTACTATAATTACTACCCTCATCCACCTACATAACTACTACTCAAAAAACGCCCTATAACCCTAGCATCAGCCACAAAACACTAACCACACTACTACTACATCACTAAATAACAATATACTTACATACTTATGGTGAAAGTTGGTTGAAAGCCGACAGAAGCTTTATCCATCGATCCATATTCAAAAACTACAATAGGCTACAGGAAAACGGAAAACTTCACATCTGCTGGCAATGACATGTTAAAACTCTTTACGGAACGGAACAATGCTAAAAAAAAAAAAAAAAAAAACACACTACTATTCTCAAAACGCGCAAACTGACAAGTAAGCGCTACAGCGAAAAATAGAACAAACTTAATTCCACTACTCTTGTGAACCTCTGAGCATTACCATTAAAGGAAAACATGTAAAAAAAAAAAAATATATATTCGCATATAAATAAGTACTATAGTAATAATGATCCTCAGAGAGACCTACTGTTCAGAAACCTTTACATTGGCTTACTACGTTAAAAATCAAATAGACATGTCTATTCAAATTGCTTTATTTATTATATTACTCAAGAATGACCCAAGTATACCGCACGATGGCAAGTCAGCGGTGGCTCTCGGACTTCCGGAACTACGGGTAGGGATTCAAATTCGACCCCCCTCGGGAGGGCCCTCTCCGGATACTCCCCGCTTTTTGGTATTTGGGTGTCGCGAGTTTCCTCCGCCCCCTCCCTTACGGGGTATGAAAACCTCCCCCCCTGTGTTCACCGCGTCGCTCGAGCCCCTACATCTGCCGCATCACAGTTAAACTACCATTTAACAAAATCATCATATCTTAACAACTCATATAACCATTCATAATCATTATGTCCCCTGCTGCGCTGAAAAAAGAAGAGCAGAGAGCTCAGCCGAGATTAAGTCTGTGATGTGTAATTTTTAATTAAAATTTTTCTCTCTTTTTAAATTTACCCCAATAACATAAAATTTACAAAGCTAAATCTCCAAAAATGACAGCTATTCACTTTTACGCTATAGCCTACTATGTAGCTTTATGAGATAATACGATTTTTTTTTTTATTTCTTTTTATTCTTTCTCTTTTTGTTCTCCTTTTACGAATCTCATATCAACAACTTCCATGCAGCACCACAAGGATCCCAGCACTGTATTCCTATTCCCCTAGTGCTATTGTAGTATTTTGAGATATGATCGATCATATTGTGTCGCTTTTAAAAACAAATATCACCTAATATCTCACCACGACCAGCACTATTTTACTCATTACCTACCAAAAACACTAACAAACTATAAACCGCACCACGACATCAGCATACTACTAATTTCAGAACAATAAAGCAACCAACACCACACCACACACACACCCCAGACCACACAATATATATATATATACTTACATAACCCCCGTAAAAATATATACTACTATTACTACGCTATATACAACCCAACCTAATATTATAAATAATAGCGTAGAGCAGACACAACTAAATAATATATATATAGATGAAGTAATATAATACATATAAATACATAATTATAAATATATATATATGGAGTAAGCAGGATATGCGTCTGCTGAGTGTCAAGAATATGTTGAGCTAATCACTCCACAAATAAGTAATAGTCTAACGAAAATAATCATACATAATATATATATTACTCTATATTAATAACCTAATAATATAGCACTATATGACTATAAATACCTATATATACCACCTAAACCTCACATACCTATATATATAACTATTTAACATATATATAAGTGAGTGATATGTGTGATATTAATTTATATATTTAATATAAGTATATATGTGTGATAGTGAGTAGTAGATATATATATATATATTATATATAATATAGCTATATATATATATATAATATATATATATAATATATATATATATATATAATTATTATAATATTAAATATAAATTATATATAGGTATATATATTATATATAGTGAGTGGTAGTGGGTATATATATATATAACTACCTACACAAGTGTAATGAGTAGCGGGGGGAGTATATATATTATATATATATATATATAATATTATATATACTACTATTATATTATAGTTAGTATATATATATATTATTATGGAGGGAGGTAAGTAGTTGTCGTCAATGTTCTGTGTGAAAACACACTTATATATATACTAGTATATATATACATAACACCTACTATAATATATATCACACTATACTCACACTAACCCAAAGAATAATATAAACCTACATATACTATACACACAAACACACATATAGATATAACCACATATACAATATATATTATATATAGTACCCACAATACCTATAGTAAATAAACTATATAAAATAAAATAATAATATATAATACCAAATCTACTAAAAATTATAAGAATATACTTCATATTTTAAATAACTTACATCTATAGCAGCGTGAAATACGCGCCGATATATACTATACATAATATATTCTCTATTGATAATATACCAAAATAAATATATATTGTGGGCTGTGTTGCACCACTGTGTTGATGTGTGTCGTGCTGATGATGTCAGTGCTGTGTGATGTGTGACGTGTGTGTGCTGTCAGGCTGCTGCGAATGCTGCGTATGTAGCTGGCATCTAGTGTCTGACACAACAACAACATAACTGTAACAACCTCGCATGATACGCAAGATATTGACCTAGGAGCTGCGCAAAAAGGTGAGTACGATTTATTATCGCGTTATAAAAGAATGTAGAGAAGTGAAGCACAGCTCCTCAACAGTTGTAACTAAAAAATTACACCACTACGCATATTTGAGAAACTTAACCGCTCACTCACTTCTCCATAGGTTCAGTGGCGGCCAGCTACTAGAGTCCTTATGCGTCGGTAATTAATAATTAATCCTGAAACTAGCATTCAGACGCCTAACGGAAATTATTAGAACGCCGAATTTTCGCATTACATTTTTTTTCAATTTGTTCATTTTTTCATTAACCAAAATTACTACATGTTGCACTTAACAATAGTCCATTAAGCCTGTCCTTCTCTTCATTGTTTCTTAACAAGTCTTTACATTTCAGAGAGTGCTGGAAAGACCTTTCAAGGACCTGTTGAACACGGTATCACCAGTGCAATTAATAGAAACAGGTTCTTTGATATTGAAGAAAAACGGGGTTGGCTTCCTTTAATGACTTCACTAAGTTCAAGCCCAGCTTTATCGTTTTTTCATTTTTTTGATGCGCGAGCACAAAACTTATACCATGTATGCAGTTCGGGAATAATGGAATTTTGCTTTGATACCTCAAGATCATAAAACTCATTGAAAAGAATTATGCACTTTCTCACGCTTAACCGTTAAGACAAACTGATGCAAATGAAAAGATGAAATGCTGGCACTTGTTTTCTGAAATTCTAGTCTCTAAAGAGGATGAAGGAGTCAAGATTAAGGCACAAGTACAGAACGCTTCCCAATATTCAGCAGAAGTTTACTGATAATTTGCTGGTTTTGTGTGTGGGATGCGTGTACGTTTTCCTAGGTAGGGTGCAAGTTTCTAACTAAGTAATCACAGTAATAACTTTGGCGGGATAAGACAGATCAGCAATTATTCTGATCAAGCAGTTGCAGTGGTCTTTGACAACTTTCAAAATTCTGTGGAGACATGATCAGAGCACTGCATGAGGTCAATATTTTTTGTTTAAAATCGTTAGCCACTGTTCAACTAAAGCAGAGAATATTTGGCTATTGCGAAAGAGATAATAATGAAAATGGTTGTTGCCGAGCAGTATAACAGAAAAGCTGTTTTTTCTGGTTTGATTGTTGCCTTCCCTTGACAATTTTTTTTAACCCTTCACGATTTTGTGCATATTGTATGGGAAAATAGCGCAGACTAACTATGATATTTTCTAGGACACCCAAGGTCCATATCACAGAGACTACTCACACAAGAGTATATAAGGACAACGTTGAGGCAAAAAATGTATTTCTTCTTCAGACCACCCAACAATCAAACACAAACACAACAAAGACCGCAGCTGGGAAGTACAATGGAGAAAAAGTTGACCCACATCTTATGACCACCGACAAAAAACAACAACACCACAAACTGTCCCACACAAACACCAAAGGACAATAGTATTTCAATTTCCGATAATGTTTTTAGGCCATTACAAGAACTAAAACCTTAAAAAAGCCGAATTCCACCTCCACACAGTTAAAAGTATAATCCAATCTTACTATTATTTCCCTCACGTTCCTTTTGAACTCCGCACACTGTCTCTTCCCTGCCGTGTTGCGCTATGTACGTACCTCTGACGTCAACGCCCATAGACATCCACGATCCGCAAACACCATCCAAAAACTCTTTTCTAAAAAACAAACAATTAACATACGTAAACACAACTTTGGACACACTGACTTTGCCCATATCCATTCCAACTTCACAGATAATTCAAACAAAAACCAGAATTCCTCACAATTCGAAGCTCGCAGTTTCCATTGTTCTTGCACACACAGGTACGAAACAACCTCATAATCACCTCATAAGATCTAAATTGGCCAAACTAACACTGATCAATAATCCGCTCACCAGTTATTCAATACCGCTCAAATAACTGAGAGAAGAACCAAAAATTTTCATAGCCATACCTACACCAATTCCAATCCTCTCTTATAATAGAACTCTCAACACAATAATTAAAAATTCATTTCTTGAATTACATCGCAGATACGTCCAGACGTGCTTATTCTTATGTCTCCTTGCTCACTGCACACCAATCTCTTATTTTCATAGCTGCTTATCCTCAATCTCAACAATGTACTACTTTACATTCGACTGATTATCAACTCAGGACGATCTATCTCTACAACAGTTCCTCACGCAACAGGTCTATAACTCTATTACAAGGCGCTTAAAACTTCCATGGAGTTCTTTCGCTCTATAACGAAGAAAATCACAAACATCCACAACCCTTCAAACCAGACATGCACACCATCTTCTTACACTCAACTTTGCGCGGGTTTTTTTGTAAATCAACAAATGTATACTCATCTAATAACACTTTCGTCCCAGTGCCAAATACAACTTGCATTCTTGTTTTATGTTTATTTTTATAATTTTTTTCTTATATTCTTTTTTTAAAAAGACTTTCTGCAAATTGCGTCAAGCGCAAATTATGAGAAACAAACGAAAATCATCATTAAACTCTTTTCGATCAGGACTTTTAGCTATACCATAAGTTAAAACTTTACAGTATATACATTTGCTTTCTTCAATATCTATCGCAATTGCAATGCGCTATCTTTTATTACAGTTTTTCACTAATACAATCCCTTCAAAAAAACTCATTCTGAGCAAAATAAGGTTCATTTTACTAGTATACTCTTCGCCAAAGATTTAGAGGGGCCAAGTGCACCCCACCCTAGTATACCCCACCCCTGCACATAGGTATAAGTAAACGTACCTTACTAACATCAATAAATCATACCATTAATACCTACACTATATAAGATACCACTACATAAAAGATCTATATTTTATATAATAGTGATCAACACCCATACATTAACTAAGTATATATTACTATATACACCAACAACCACTAATATATACATATTCATACATTATATCACCTATAGAGAGCCCAATGTCTAGTAGGTATTTTTTAACAGACCTGTTGCTGAATAATTCTTTGTGTTTCTTGGGCCTGAACGTATGTTTCCTTTCGTTTCGGCTGTTTTACTCTGAGCGCTCTATAAACCACAATCAAAAAGTATTAAAGTTTCATTAGTGGAATATTAGTTCTACAGACACGATTCAAATATTAAAACACTACTTTCTGGACCTCTACGTATATAGCTCTATATTAAACATGGCTCTCCGCTGAGGTTTTAATTTTTTATTATATGGCTTGATCTTTCATTTCAATCTAAACTAAAGTGCGTGTGTTAAGCGCGAAAGAGGCCTAGGAGTTTGGGTCTCTCGGCCTCTCGGTGGAGAACTACGGGGTAAGACTAATTTCCCCCCCCATCCGGGTAGGTCTCCGGTAACAGCTCCCGCTCCTTTGGTATTTGGTTGGCTTCACAAGTGAGGTTCCTTTCCGCATCCTCCTCTACCGCGGTATTCAAACTTCACTTTACCATATATACGTTTCAAACTCTAAATATTATTATATTATATCTTAAATCCTAAACATGAGCATGCTAATTTTCAAAATCTAAGAATTAATATATTAATGTAATAAAGCTATAAGCATAAGTATGCAAATGTCTAAACTTTAAACATAAGCAAGTAAATATTTATGTTCTGATATATGTTTATTTTAAAACTAAACTTTATCCTGTTATAATATAAACTCTGGAAATAAGTATGTATATGTTTAACCTCTAAAAATTAATATATTTTCTTTTAAATTAAACATAAGTATGCTAATTCTCAAACTCTTCAAATTATTATTTTTAAAATTATAACTCCAAACACACATAAACATAAATGTTTAAACTCTAATCATTAGCACATAAATGTTTAGATAATGAACATCAGCATATTTATTTTTAAACTTCTATCTTTAACAATGTTAAAATTTAATTAAGCTCTAGATATAAGTTTGTTATTAGATATATATTTAAACTCTAAACATGAGCATTTTAATTTCCAAATTCTACAAATTATATATTGACATGTTCAAATTAAAACCACAAAAATGTTAACGATTAAACTTTAAACACTAGTATGTAATGTTTAAATACTGAACAATTAGAATGTTAATTTTTAAACTTTAATATATTTAATATTTAAGCTGTAGATATTAGCATACTTATTTTCAAATTCTAAACATAGGTATATTATTTTTAAAACTCCAAAACTTATTGTGTTAATGTTTAAATTCTGAACATAAATACGTTAATGATTGAACTTTAAACATAAGCATGTGATGATAAAACGCTAGACATTATTATATTTATTTTTAAACTCTAAGCAAGAACATGATAATCTGTAAACTCTAAATTTAGAATATTAATGTTTAAACTCTCTAGATATTAGCATTTGATATTTAAACTCTACAAATTACTATGTGGGTATTTAAAATATAAACATTTGTATTCTTATTTTTAAACTCAAAACATTACCATGTTAATGTTTAAACTCTAAACATTGGTATATATATTTTTTAAAACTCTATATATAATCTTTAGTATATAAATGTTTAAACTTTAAAAATTATTTTGCATATGTGGGTCTAAACACTGGTATATGTATTTTTTAAACTCCAGACATTTCTATGTTGATTAGTATATTTATTTTCAAACTTTACACATAAGCATGTTAATATGTTAAACGCTAAACATTAGTATGTTAATATTGAAGCTGTTATTGAAACTATTATTGAAAATATTATTTCGTAAATGTTTGAACTCTAGGCATTAGCATGTAAATATTTAAACTCTAAGCAAGCACACTAACCCCGAACTTTTTCTTATATAACTAAATAGTCACAAATATAAGAATTTGGCAGATAAAAGTTGAAAGTTGTCATTATAAAATTTTTAATTGCAAGCTCCAAAAAAAATTTGACATAATAATTAATAAGCCTAAAACTTATTAAAATCTATCATAGACGCCACATACATACCTTACATCATTCAAAGTTAAAAGTCTTCTTTTCCACTCATTATATATATCCTTGATAATAATTTTTTAGATTTATTCGTAGACAAACACAAACGAGAAATAAAGTGTACGAAGTATGCCATAAATAAATTGGATTCTTTTATAAAAATGAATTCGAAATTCAGAATATAAACGATTTTTAATAGCTCTGAGTGAAGGTCATGTCATCATACAATTTCTGAATATTGTTAATTGATCTAATCGTGTCTAAGTGTTAGTATTTTTTTAAATCTGAAAGTCAGAAACCGAGGTCAGATTTAGACTCATTTGTATATGTATCTTTTCAAATATAGTTTAAAGTTGTGTCTCAATCAATATCCATTTGAATTGGCAATGCTATACTTGGCGAAATAACTCTCGTTATCAGAAAATTTACATTCATTACTTACCAGAATCATTCGCTGTAACATTATCAAAAAACAAATTTATATTCGATAGTCAAGAGAAAATGTCACTTATCTTGAAAGTCCTGGGAAAATAAGTCATCATCAAAATATGTTTAGTCATCAAAATTTCTGAGATAGCACAGTTAAGTCGAACGGATACTTTGTAAAAGTAATATAATCATATTAATGTCATATGATCCCATACTTTTTATCTTCTTGTAAGTGTATTGAATCTAATTGTTGTTAATCTCGTATTATCCAAATGACCACTGTCAGAGATTGGACTGCAGGTATTCTAGCTACAACAGTATGTAAGTTTATATATGAATTATTTTAAGTAATATTAATTTATTTTCTTATTAATAAATACTATTAAATTATTATTAGTTACAGGTATACCGGTAGCTATATTAAGTATGTCAAATTTAATTTTATTTTTAGCTCAAAATCTAAATGTATTTACGTCACAATTAAAATAATAAATACATTATATCATATACTATTTTTTTATATTCGATATTATTATTATTATTATAATTATTATTATTATTAATATTATATTATTATTATTTATAATTATATTATTAATTTATTATTTATTATATTCTATCTAATTATTAATTAATTATATTATTATTATATTTATTATTATTATTATTATTATTATTTATTATAAATTATATTTAAGCAAATCAAGGATTTAAAAATCAAAAGTTATAAGATTGATTTAAAACTTTGATGACAAACTGTCATTTACCTCTTCTTCCTTACAGTAGCACTTGTAGATTCTGTTTCTCCTTAATAATTCCAGAGACTTCTTTGAACTCATCATTTGGCTTATACATTCACACCACGCTTCTTTTTTACTTTTAACCGCTGCATCACCTCTCATTCCATACCACTCACTTTATCATTTTTACTTCTACTAGCACACCACAACTTCTTTGCATTGCTAACAATTCTTCTCATTGCTCCATTATTTTTTAATCACAAACAGATAATCGTACAGACAATGGTAAAATATCCTATATAATACTTTACATATTGTAAAGCATTATCTTAATTACCCCTCTCCGTATCAATACTTCCTCTACATCAAGTCCACACTAATTTTACATAGCAACATAATGATACCAATCTCAACTCCTAAACCCTCTGATCTAATCTCAACTACTAAAAAATCTCTGCTTCAGCATCTCATTCTCAACATAAAATTCCCTCGATCCAATCTCTACTACCCAACTCTAGTATACTTATGAACCCTCTTGTGTTTGAAGAAAGTTACTTACACACCTATCTCTTCCCTCACAGAAATCAATCACTTCTACCATCTCATTTTTCTCCGAACACCCTACAAAACACCTGTATCATCTTTTTTTGATATATATATATATATAGATATATAATATAATAATTATATATAATCAGGGAAATATACTAATATATATATTATATATATACTATATATATATATAAATATATATATACTATAATATATATAATATACATTACATATATATATATATATATTTTAATTATTAATATATATACAATTAACCTCTATTTTAATTTCATCTGAGAACTCTTATATATAAATTGTTTTTTGAACATTCTATAATAATAATAATTTCATAATTATTATATTATCCCATCTCAAGTTTATCCTTTATTTTGTGTAACTATATATGAGATTTATCACTGTTATATATAAAATCCGATTTAATATCAAATTCTAGCATAGTAAGGGGTATGGTCTCTGTACTAATCTTTAAAAACATCCTTAATTATACATAACATGAGTAATTAAATAAAAATAAGATATATATAAAAAAATCTATTTTGTTTAAAAAAAAACTTCTCTTTTTAAAAAAAAATTAAAAAAAAAGTTTTTTCACACGAATATATTTATATATATTTCAAATAATTGCAACTAATATATATATATATATATATAATTATATTATTTTAAATATAAAATATAATTATATTTAGCTTATATTAATAATTGTACATATATAAAATATAGATTATTATATTATATTTATAATTTTATAATATTTCTAAGACTTATATATATATATATATATATATATATATAATATACTACTATATTATATATAGATATTATTTATTATATTATATATATATATATATATATATATATATAATAATTCTAGTATAACCACTAAAATATTTATATTCATAACATATATATAATATAAATATTTATTCAATATATAATTTTATAATATATTATCATTAAATCCTTTATTCAAAATCTTCCTTGTTGGAAAGGGAAAGATACTCTATTTTAGTTGCCGATACGGACACTTTATCATAACTAAATACAACATAATAATAAAACATTTATTTACTGCTTGGCAGTATATTGCATTCCCTGTATCATTTACCATATTCAGTATTTATTCATATTGGGTGACCCAGTAATAATATCATTATAAATTAAATATATTTAAGGAATATTTATAAATTCAATATATTAAATTTAAATCTTAATAATAGATAATTTATTTAAAATACGAAAAAGAGACCTCAATTAATCACTGAAAAGACAAAAAAAAAAAAAATGTGTATTCATACATAACATAGAATTATATACTCTTAAGATAAAGATAGATATCATTCAATACTCTCAAATTGTGATGCAAAAAACATTTCACTTTTTCACCTAAGTACAGCGAAGCCTGTTTCTTTTGGGTGTTTCACTCCTTACCTACAATAAAATACGTTCTCTGCTCGTGACATGATGCGGGATGTGCTAGGTTGATTGAAAAAAAAACCGTTGTTTTTAAAAAAACACGTTTTTTTAATATAAAAAAAACTGAAGCTGGCCAAAATTTTTTTGTCTTTTTTTTACGTTTTTTTAAAATTACTTTGTTTTTATATATATCAAGTCTTTTTAGGTATTTTTAGCATTAGTAAGAAAATACAATATGTTAAGCCCTCCCTATTTCAAATATAAAACGTAGATTAAAATTTATAAGTTTTATTTGTGCTCTAGGGCATTTAATTATTACATTTCAGCATATTCTTATTAATCTATTTATTATTATTCACTATATTATATTATTATTATTTATTATTATTCATATATTTTTATATTATATTATATTATTATTATTATATTGATTATATGTATATTATATATAATATATTATTATTTATTATATATTATTAATTATATTTATATATATTATTTCTTATTATTATTATAAAATTTTATTAATTATTTATATATAATATTTTATTATTTATTATAATTTATATATATTATTTATTATATTTTATTATTACCCAGCAAAATATATCTTATATATTATTATTTATTTTACTTATAACAATTATTATATTATTATTATTATTTTATTATTATCTTATATATTATTATATATTAATTTTTTTATATTTTTTTAAATTTATTATTATTATATTATCTATAAATTATTATTTTAATATAATTATTAATATATTATAATTATATTACTATATTTATGTATTTATTATATATTAATATTTATATTATATATTATTATATACTATTATATATTCATTATATATTATTCATTTTTAATTATTTCATTATTATTATATTATTATATTATATTATTATTAATATATAATATATAATAATATAATAATATATATATATATATATATATATATATATATATATATATATTATATATATATATATACTTAACTATATATATATATTAGTATATATATAATATATAATATATGTTAATCATATATATAATAGAATATATAATATATATATATTTTATTTATTATTTTTTATTTATATTATTAATATAATATTATATATACTATTTATAAATATTAATATATTATATCAACTTCTTCATCTACTTTCTCAAGCGAATATTTGTCAAAGGACGGAAAAGAATAGCTTCAGAAACGCAACAAGCAGAAAGAAAGTCAGCCTACCATCCCCCTCTGTACCATTAACTAGCAATTAAGGACTCGTTCACAGTCAGCCAAAACTACACTCGGGACCGCGACGGACCCTCCTATGGTAAATCGTCATGTAAATTTCATCCCTTGGCCCAGGTGCCCCACACCATCCCTCCTCACAAAACCCCGCATTCTCTCTATTATGCACCTTATTCTCGCCTCGCTAAACTCACATTTCTGTCCTTCAGACATTCGTTTATGACTCAATCCTTTTCTTCGATCCCAGCGTCGTTAACACACTCCCACTATACATCCGCTTAAAAAGACTATAATCATCCTTTCCACTTACCAAAGGCCATTCTCAATCAAATTTCATTATTCTCTATCGTACCCTGCCTTTATAATAAATGTTCCCTGAGACGATCCCGCTTCTTCATTTTAATCATAATTCTTGTCATCGAGCTATCAAATAATGCCAAAATGATTAGTGCGCATCTGACACATGAACTTTAGATTATACTCTTTATTTCCAGACAACATAGGTCTCCTTACTATACCATAACACAGTAACAACATAGGGCGGGTCATGTAAACCCTTGAGCACACCTCTAAAAAGACTTAGCCTTATATCATTCAATTCACGATTTTATTGTCCACCCAACCACCTTACCTGCTCCGATAACATATCCCATTAATTTTAAACACTACACTTATGTTCTGCTGTTCACATGATTCATCTAACATATACTCTACATGTAGAACTGTCTCAATTCACTAACTCTAACCGTATACACTACTACGTTTTACTTTTCAACCATCCTTTTACAACACCTTGCCAAATCTCTACCATTTCTCTACAAACTTCAAATTCGCCACAAAAACCATCATGCGCATACTAAATACGTAGGGATGGGACCCTACCACTCTATCTCCATCATTCGCTCTAAACACCCATTTCGCTGTCAGCCCCCACTTCATTCTTTCATAACACCATCCAATAACAAATTGAATACCAAGGAAACATAACACAACCCTGCCTTCACTCCGCTATTAATCCTAAACCAATCACTTTTGACACATTCTTAATTCTTATACACCCTTAATAATAATATCACAATGTTCCATTTGCAGAATCCTACACCAAATACAATATTAACTACACTGCCATAAGAGCTTCTATTTAAAGCCCTACAATACTCAAGACCTTTGGCTATCCATGAAACTTTATACATAGTGTTATGCTTTCTTCTCCCTCATCTTTTCTCTATTCATGTTGTGCTTCAATCTGAAGATGGCATCACACACTCTCTACACTCAGAACGCATTTTCTCCACCAACTCACTCTCAGTCACACAACGGCTATTCCTGGTGTAAAACAAAAATAACTTAAATATTAGTGTGATAGTGTCCGTCGCTACTCGCATTCTCGTGCAAAATATCAGATATTTATGTTCTTTCTTATACAATACATTCAAAGAAACTATACCCTTATATTTCTACAGTTCCTTATCTTACCTTTGATCAATAAGTAATATATTTTTGGTGGCTTTCTCTCTTTCAATTCGTCTTATTCGTGGAGAACTTAGCTCTCTAATTGTATTAACACGCTTTACTATCTATCAAGCTTTAAAATATGGATCTAATCATTCATAATACTTTGTCCTCCGTTTATTTATTCTATCTATTGCATATATTTATATTCTATCATATTTTGTTTCATATTTATTATTTCTTTTTCAAACTTATTACTATTCTAGTCCTAATTATTTAGTTCGTCTGTGTTATTATTAACTTTTCTAAATCCAAAACTTTCATTATAATTGCATATTTGCATTATTTCTCATCATATATCTCTTAATCACACATTATTTATTTCAATCGTACCTTTTATTACTTGTTGCCTTAAGATTATATATTGTATTTCGTGATTTTCTGTAGATCTTTCTGCACACTCCTCACATGTATTCATTCATGTTTATTAACAGAAAATAATAACATCCCTTTATCATTCTGTAACTATAGATCTCCCTTTCTTATATTTAACTGCGTTATTCTGACACGTCGTCCTTCGATATTATGATTAGGCTCCTATATGTTTCCGTGTTTATTGTTTTCCTTATTTCATATCTATCCTCAAACTTGGTATTTTCTTTTTTTTCTTTCTTCTTCTTATACTGTTATTCTTTACTATTTTCTTTTTTTCCTCTTTATATAATTCCTATCTACTTCTTGAAACTTCGTATCATTTTCTTTAGTATGCTATATCTAAGTCCTTTACTTCTTTTTTTATCTTTTAATCGGCTTGCTTATCTCTTCATTCATTCACTTCACATGTTCGCATTTCATAAATCCATGGTGATGGACATTTTCCCTACTGATTAATAGTGGTCACTGCTTTAACTAATGTTGTTTTCTCTTCTACTTTCCTTCGTTTGCGAAAATTGACATTCATTCATACTTTTTTTGTTAGATTACTGTGAGTTTTTTAGCTTGCTATGAAGCGTTTACTTATAATTATCTTTAGTTGTCTTTCTTACTCTACTCTGTTAACTTAATACTTCTCTTAACTGCTATTTTACCTCTCTTCTCCGTAGTCACCTTCATCTCTTTAATACATTGTTTCCAATTGTCCCACTATATTTTTATTTTCGAGATTTTATAATGATAATGCAACATATTATATTATTATAATTCTATTTTCGAACAGTCCTCGCAACTGATTTAACCACTCCTTCTAATTATATTATCTTGTCTAACATAGTGCCTTACTCTACTTCTAGAATTAATTATGGGAGGTTACTGTTTGCTTTCCACAATCAGCCTAGTCTACTGTGCACATGATTCTTACTAAGTCTATTATATTATACTTGAATGAATGACTCTTTGATGTTTTATAATGTATCTAGTATTTACTGTTACACTTCCTTCATCATCTTTCTCATACAAGAACTTTAAGCTGTTCCTACCTTATTTCTCATTTTCTTGTGACACCCTAAAACCACCTGTTATATTTCATCTCTATTTTTGCAGTTTTAAGAAAATATCATATATTTATATTATTATATAACTATATTTATATATTATAGTATTTATTATTATATTATATTAACTTACATGACTATATATGAGTACAAATTGAATTATAATATTTAGTAGATGTAATTTATCCTCATGTGTTTTTAATTTATGTATTATTAATTATATTGATTATACTAATATATATATATAATATATGATATATTACATATTAGTACACTGGATTTATCCTTATTTCCTTAAATTAGTCCGTATTTCATAGTTCACAATTATTTATTGGTCCTATATATGGGTTTTGTATATACTACTATTATTTAAATACATCTTTATATTATACATAAATAAGTTAGGTTTTATTTTAACTAAAAATAATAAAACTAATAAAACATTTGTTTAAATAAAAAAATTGTTTTTTGAAAAATATTAAATATCATAATTAAAAAAAACTGTGTTTCAACAACCTAGAGGGCTGATTTAATATGTTCTTGCAATCCCACTGAGGATAATAATGTATGAATACTTTATAGTCCTACCTCTCTTTTTATGTGATTATTCCGCCAAAAATGTTGCCAATTACCCTTTATTATGAGTTCTATTTGAACGAATTAAAGGGTTCTCATTTCTTAGTATGTCTCTCATTCTCTCGTTTCCAGAGTATTGGCTAATCTTGATATATATTATCCGCTTCGTTATGATTTGAGAATGTCTTTTTATTAGTTCTTTTTCGATTAGGTATTTTGCAATTGTTGATTCCTTTGAAGTGTAATTTAGATGTCAATGCAATTCTTGTCATTGATACTTATCAAAGCCAACTTATAAGTTCCAATTTTTCTTTCTCGTACTATTTTATTTGCTTAATAGTGACCATTTCGTCAACAATCATTGGCTGTTTTCTCAGGTGGGTTAGCTATTAATATGCTCTTCCACACTTCTGGAATACTTTTTTTTACATACTTGACTGCAGAGCAAATATCTACCTCGTTGGTATTGATAATTCATGTTTCTATTAACTATTAGTTATTCATTTCCATTTAGTCTTAGATTGTCATTCTTTATGTGAGTGTCAGCTTATGTCAAGGAATTCTCTTATAAACTTTTTATATTATTCGATGTAACTTAGACTTTATTAATAATATCTTATAATATATTTTCTTCATAATACTTTAACACAGAATGAATAGTATTATTGCGTTTAATGACTTGGGATGGCTTTTATTTCTATTTACTGAGTGGGATATTCCTTATTATTTCTGTTAAATTAAATAATGGTCGGTAGTACGTTGTGCTATAATCTGTATTATTCTTATCTGTTACATTTGATCTAACTTCTTAATAAATATTATCCTTATTAAAATATTATAATTATAAATTTATTATTAATAAAAATCTGAAATAATTTATTAATATAATATTATATATATAATTATCATATTAAAAAAATTATATTAATTATTATATTCTATATATAGTAAATTATATTAATAATATAATACAATATATTAGGTGTGTATATATTACTATATGTAAATAATAGTACACTATATATATTATATTTATTATATATATTATCTATATCCTATATAATTATAATATATATATATGATATATTATAATATATTATATTATATATATTATATATATAATATTATATATATATATATATATTATAATATATTAATATATTTATTATCTATAATACACATATAGTATATATATATATATATAAATATATATATATTATATATATATATATTATATCACCTATAAATATAATATTAATATAATAATATATAACTTTTACGTTCCTGTCTTTCCCCATACAACTCCTACTGACGTTCAACCTCATGTCGATTCTTCTACGCATTAACACACACATAAGTATGTCCATGGCTAGCACGCATATACTCTTATTCCAGACATAAGTTTCACAACTATAGTTAATTTGAAGCATTTCTAACAACATACCTCATTAAGGACCCTAGCACCTCAGACTTAGTCATTTACATCCACCCGATTTAATTGGCACAGCCACCTTCTCCATTCACCTAATTCCTACACCACTGGGCATCTCCATTCCCTTTATCCAACATATATCCTAATACTTTAACTCAGAACACTTGTCCATCTGGCTCACGTCTATCTAAATAACTTAACACTGAGGACTTGTCCTCACCACAACCATAACCTTACTCTTACACATTTTTGTTCAACCCTCTCTTTTTAACAGAACACCGCCAAATCTCTCACCAATACTAAACTCAAAAAATCATCCACATATGCCATTCTTCATCTTCAAAACTATCCATATACCTCACCTTAATTCTTGTACAATATCCCATTCAATATACAAATGATAACAGAGACTTAACTCAATCTTGCCTTCTTATTTTGCCCACTTCGCTATTAATTATTAAACAAATACTTCCTGATCCATTCTTACACAGCTCATATGTCATATATACTTGTATGCAAGCATCAAAACTCGTCCATAATGCTTCCTATTCGATCGCTATCAACGCTGTTGAATATATGTCTGAGTGTTTTACGCCCACAATACACGTACTCCATACCTTCTAATTCCCTCATAACCACATCCATACATAAATTGAATCAAATTGAATAACCAATGAGACATAAAACATTCAAGTCCTTGCTCTTATGCACTTTCGCTATATAATGATTTAAACAAATCATATCTACTTACGATATCCCATTTCACATGGCTCACTTATCGTTCATACATAACTTTGATACATTGGCTATTCACGAGACACGATGCCATGATATTGATAATGCCTCCTCCCTAATTTTAAATTTCCATTCGAAGCTTGTGCCAAATCATAAATACTTAGCAAGTACAGCTTCTTATCTTCTCTTTCATTTTGTTTAGCAATTAAAGGATTTATGAGACATACAATCTCTCATTCACTTTCTTAAATATATCAACTTGTTCTATCACTAATCAGTTTCTTCAAGTTCACCTTGACGCATTCTTTCAGACTCATAAAAACAACATATATTTCCTACAACACGTCAACTGAACTTATACCTCCGCCTATATTTATTCTTACAGTTATCCAGTCTCCCTTGCCTTATATAGGTACTATTTATTGTCCTCCTCATCCCTCGTAACCAAACCTCATAAAGATTTTTACATAATGGCAATCAATCAAATCACTCAGCTCTCTCTCCTCTCATGATCATTCAACCAACTTTCTCAACTACTATTTCCTCATATACTTTATTTACTTCTCTCTTACTTAATAATTACCTCATTCCAAATACCTTTTATTCCTTATTCAACATCAAAACACACAACCAGACATTAACATAACTTCATTCATTACTATTACCAATGTTATGCAGATTTTCAGAATGTTACTCCTCACTTTCCTCATTATATAATCGAGAATGGAACCCGGTAATAACTATTTATTTCTATTTATCATACTCCCCCTTATTTAATTCTTAACCATTTCAAGCTTCTTAATAGATTCCTATTCCTTTGATCACGTCATGTCATAACCTCCTTCAAATCTTTCTTTTCATATGTTATCGTACTATTTTACTTCCTACGTATGTGCACTTTGGTATTCCTTCCCCTTTATACTAATTTCGATACCTCTTTCTGTTGTAAACTCATCATGGTTTCGTTACATCATCCACTGCTTCTTTTTTAACTTTAACTGCTTTCATATTTTCTCATCCACACACTCTTGTTAACATTCTTACTTCCTACTTTACAAATCTCACATCCCTTCTGCGCTACTTAACACCGCTCTTCATTACTTCTAGATTGTTCATATTCAAACTTGTTTCAACATTCAATCTGATTCTGTTGCAATCGCTCTTAAAAACATCTCACACCTTGGTCACATAACTTTCTCACTCTTAATTCATATCCACTCCTTCCATTCATTCCCTTTAAACTTGAATTATACATTATTACTATTACTATTACATCAAAATCCGATAATCCCATTCCTAACCCTCACTGATTTTAAAAGAAAACAATTAAACACATAGATTGGTAACATTCTTACTTCAACACACAAAATCAATCTACTTTTCACTTCAATCCATTCTACGCTACCAATTTACCAACATATAGTAATATGTAATGAATACTCTTGGCTTTTAAAAAAAGTAATTTCTTTGGGTTCAACACACCTCTCCTCACAGAAATCAACACCTTCCTACCATTCTCTCAAAACTCCAATGGCACCTGCTACCAAAGCCACTTGATCCATCCCTTCCTTTTTTTGATCACCTATCAACCATTAGTACTTCCAATTTAATATACAATCTAAAGCTCCTACTTCAATCATCAAAACATCATTCAGATTATCCCAAAAATTGCAACACTCTTAAACTTACACTCCATGACATATTCACAACAACATACTTGAACCTTGTAAACTTAAATTAAACCATTAAATTCTAGTATTCCACACGACAAAATCTATTCTCATTAGCTTGTTAACCACACATCATCATCTACGAAATGTCAATCCTTATCTTTCCTTTTCAATCCTTTCACACCAGTCTCATAAACTACTCATTTCACTATTACCTTTTTTAATATATCCTCACAACCATCAACAGCTTCTTTCATTTCTTTTTTTCAGCCGGTGCAAGGAGATCAAATTAAACATTTTCGGCTTATAAACTCTCTTCCTCTCATTAACTCACATTTATTCCACATCTGACATTCCATGTATCCATACTTCATACATTTTTGCGAAGATAGAAGAGCGTTAGGCATGATCACTGACTCCAGAGCAAGCTAGCATTCCTGGAAAAGATAAGTTTAGTAGTAGCAGCCCAACCCACTAACACTGTTCTTTCCCCATCTACGATACGCAGGACATACATAAACATTTGTATCTCCCCACATTATCGAGATATAAGGGATAGGGATGTCTGTAGATTTTTTCAGAAAGAGGTGTGGACTCATAAGGAGTATTTATAAGTTATCCAAAGGTGGTGTCTTCTAGATATTGTCTGGAGATGATGTATATACTATATTAACCGCATAAGAGAAAGGCAAACATTAGTACTGGAATGTCATGAGAAACTCTCATACATACCAAAATGGGAGGTAATTTCCATGCTGAGAGATGCACGACCTACATCTACTCATAGTTTTATTTGAAATAATAATAAAATAATAATAATAAAATAGAATGAATAAAATAAGAAAATAATAATAACTAAAATAAAATAATAATAATAATAAATAATAATAATAAAAGTAAAAAAAAGCGTGGTTGAATTACTAAAAGCAAATGATGAAGTTCAAAAGAAAAGATGCTGGAATATATAGAGGAGGAAAAAAAGAAATACTAAAGGTGATTACGTAGGATGAAAGAGGTAAATGCACAGTTTGAAGGATGATGAATAGGACATACAAGGAATAGGAAGTCTTCGGAAGGAAGCGCGAAAAGGTTAAGAATGAGAATAAGGGATCTGCTTAGAATAATGAATAGGGATGACTTTCGTGATTGAAGAAATAGGTCTGAAGATGGCAGAAACTTCCGGAAAATCGCACAAATATTAACAGTAATGATGAGTTGTTCTAGTGAATGTGTGGTTTTGATGGTGCGTAAGAAGGAATAGTATTTTGGTGGGATGAGGTTATTACCAAGGAGGAGTAATGGTTAGGGTGAGAAAGTTGAAGAATGGTAAATCTGAGTATGCTGTTGAGGATACTGGTGAAATGATCAAGACGAGGCGAGATGGTGATTGTTGATTGGAAGTTGGTAAAATGGTTTATGATGGGTATATTCAAGATTGAGAGAGCGGCTATATAACGCTTAATAAGTATGAAAAAGTGAACTGTAGAAATTATAGGAATAATTTATGAGGTGTAGGGAAGTATATGCGGGTATTGGGTCGAAAGGTGCGTCGATGAACTGTGGACTGATTGAGTAAGAAAAGTCTTTAGTATGTAGAGATGTGTGGTATCAAATCTTTACATTGAAACAAATGATTGAAAATGAGGGCAAGAAGAATAAATTATTTAAGGTTTTATGGATTTACAACAGCTGTATATCGATTAATAGCGAACTTTATGAGGTATAGTGATTAGGGTTTGGTGGTAGGCTTTGAATGGAATCAAAAGTAGGTATGACGATATGAAGCATGTGAAACAAAAATGGTGTCAAGGTGATTTGGTAGGATTAATATCGAGGAGACCCGGTTGTGTTATGTCCTTGGTTATTCAAATGTATATGGGATGGTTATATACAGATTCGAGGTGGGGATGAGGAAATGGTGTTAAATGATTGGTAAATGGAGATAGTTGAAGGTTCCCTAACCTATTATAGTTTTCGGAATTCATTGTTCTCTGTAGCTGTAAATCTGAATAGGTTTGAGAAATTTGTGGTAAGAGATTTTGTGGCATGTTAACTAAAAGGAGGTGTTTTTATGATAATAAACGTAGATAAGAGTAAGTAAAGTTATGGTGCTTCACCTTCTTCATTGTGATATGTTAGTTTAGATCTCGAAGATTGCTAGCTTTGGGACTACTTGTGTA
>JABUQX010002512.1:2500-17500 GCA_015478945.1 Trachelipus rathkii | reverse complement strand
TTGAAAGTGGATTTAATGCATTTCTTAAAACATATTTCAATTGGAAAATATTGAAATATTTCAGACAGGAAGGCATCCTATTTAATACCTGTTATATATATATATATATATATATATATATATATATATATATATATATATATATATAATATATATATATATATTATTATATAATATATATATATAAATATATATATTATATAATATATATATATATATATATATATAGATATATATATATAGAGTATATATATATATAGTATTATATATATATATATTAATATATATATATATATATATATATATACTATATATATAGTATATATATATTCAAAGATGTTTGTGCAATAAACGCAACAATTATTTGTATATTTCAAATGGTCCTAAGTGGGTTTGAACCCTTACCCTTGAGATGGTACTCCAGAGTGTTACCTCGAGACCACGATTGGCTAAAAGGAAACCCATCATTTTACCTCTGAAAGCTTAGCTTCCCAAGAGGAGCGAAGGCGTGTCTTGGACACCTAACCTCCGACGGGCCTCCCCACCAACACTCGGGTCAGGGGCAACACTGGGTAATTTTTAACCGGACATTATTAGATATTCAAAGATATTTGTTCAATAAACGCGAAACAATTATTTGTATATTTCAAATGTCTAAGTGAGTTTGAAACCTTACCCTGGTGGAGAATGGTCTACAGAACTTTTATTTAGGCATCATCCTACAAACCCAATCATTTTACCTCTGAAAGCTTAGCTTCCCAAGAGGAGCGAAGGCGTGTCTTGGACACCTAACCTCCTCTTGGGAAGCTAAGCTTTCAGAGGTAAAATGATGGGTTTCCTTTTAGCCAATTGTGGTCTCGAGGTAAAACCACTCGGAGTACATCTCAAGGTAAGGGTTCCAACCCACTTAGGACCATTTGAAAATATACAAATAATTGTTGCGTTTATTGCACAAACATATTTCATTCATAAAAAATGTCTGGTTAAAAATTACCCAGTGTTGCCCCTGACCCGAGTGTTGGCGGGGAGGCCCATCGGAGGTTAGGTGTCCAAGACACAAATGTCTTAGTCTACCATACATAAAAACTAAAATAAAATATTAATAAAAACTAAAAAAAAAAAAACTTAAACATTTTTATATAGTCTTTATATTGAAATTTTACATTTTTTACATGAAAAATGTTAAAAATATACTTCCCAATATAGATTTAAAACGAAATTTCTTGATATCTTAATCTACGAGATTCACCCAAGTCTTAGAATTTTTTCAATTTTAACATTTTTTTTTTTCTCCAAATGTGAGAAATTTTTTTGACTTGTAGGTGTAAGTTATTTACTTAATTTTTATATATTAAAATATATTCTATTTACTACTTAAAAAACCTTTCTCCAATTGAAAAATGTTTTTATTTACAAAAATATTATGAATATTATAAAGTTAGCGTTGGCGGGGTGACCGGGCCTGCCTTTTTAGAGGGGTGATTCGGTCCACTTCTAAATGAAAATAAAAAATAATAAAAAAAAAAAAAAATTTCGCTCATTTAATAGCCAAGCGGTAGCACTACAAGTTTTATTTAGATCATCTTTAATTCTAGAGTGTAAAGTTTTTTATATTTTTTAAAAAAATGTTAGAAAATAGGGTACAAATGTCCGTCAATAGAATTTCACTTTTGAAAAAATGTGAGTTTTTTAACTCGTTATAAAATGAAAATTGTGAATGGATTTTAATTATTTTTCAGGGATTTTACACTCTTAGTATGTTAGCTTAAACTGGCAAAGTATAAATTTTTGATCCAAACAGTATTAGTGGCAAAATCACGGGGGCCTAACTTGGTCCGATTCACCCCGCCGTAAAAATTGATGGAGGGGTGACTCGGACCACCATTGTTTTTCGTATTTTATGTATTATTATTATTGACGTTTTTAAATATTGTAAGGATTTTAAATCCTTACCACCAATTACCATCCATTTATCTGATTATGTATGCTTATTTGTCATTCCTTGTTTCAGCAATCTCTATGAATCTGATTTTTTGTCATCATTGTCAATGACTCTTTAAACTCTTTCTAAGGTGATTATATTGGACCATTATTCAGGTATTTGGAAATAGCTGTCAATATGCATAAAATTACTAAGATGTCCTCTTTGTGAGTATAATGCTTTGTTTAATATATTTTAGGACCTGAATTCGTACCTATCCAAAGAAAAACCACAAAGGTTTCCCCAATTCGAATTTAAAGGCCAATTATCCATTCTCAAGTGTCCTCAAAAGCAATTTTTGAGGTAAAGTAAAAATCAAACATTCTTCCTTTCCTACTTCTTTCTTTGACATATCTTACATACTTAAATTTAATATTCTTTAATAAGTAAATCATTATGAAATTCTTATTAACGTAAAATCTTGCATTAATTGAAAATAGTCACACTATCTACACTAATTTTAGTATTTTTGTTTTACACAGGAACCGGTTGTGGGACCTAATTACCACATTCACAAATCTTGCAATTTAAACCGGGTACGGATCCTCGTGTCTAATTCTCACACTCATAACTCTCAATCTTGCAATTGGAACCGGTTGTGGGACCTAATTACCACATTCACAAATCTTGCAATTTAAACCGGGTGCGGATCCTATTTACAACCACACCACAAAACAATCTTTCATTTTGAACCGGGTGCGGATCCTAGTGTTTTATTGCATACTTTCAATCATGCAAGTTGAACCGGGTCAGGAGACCCTCTAAACACTTACAAAACTTTCAAAGCCCTCACTTGTAACCCGGGTGCGGATCCTGGTGCCTAATTACTACATCCACAAACTCTTGCATTTAATCCGGTTGTGGGATTTAATTCTCATATCTTCTCCAATTTTGCATTTAAACTGGGTCAGGAAACCCTCTCAAACTTGTAAAGTAAACTCTATTACCAATCTTTGCATTTGAACTGGGCACGATGCCCATTTTGCAAGTATTAAATTAAATTTAATATTATTCCTAAACTCTCAATTTGCCTTAAAAGGTGTGAATTAATTAACATTAATAAAGGAAACATTCCTTATTCATATTTATATTATTGAAAAATAGTGCAAGCAAAAGTGTTTGTTATATAGCTATGACATAAAACAGATTGAAGCCTGGACTTCTTAAAAAAGTTAACTATTAAAACTGTTAAAATTGTTAAAAATTCTTAAAGTGGCAGAGCCGAGACTCTGTGTAGTGAATCTATTATTAATTACACACAAACAGTGAGTGTCTTAAAGTTAAAACAAAATAAAACATTTGTGGCACCATACCACTTAAGAACTGAAACTAAAATTTTAAAAGTAAAAATTAAAATCACTACATTTAGATTTAAGGTTTTTAAATTATTGTATGTTTAATTATAATTATTTTTTCTTATTATGTTTCTACTAATGTGCATTAGTAAGATGTACCCAATGTACCTACTACTCTAAAAAGAAAAATTAATTATCCTCAGTACTTTCTGTACCATATACTCAAAATTAAAATATAATATTCTGTAGAACTAGAAAAATTATATTCCTCAGTACTTTCTCTACTGTATACTCCAAAAATAAAATTACAATATTCTGTACACAGACTTAAAAGAAATATTCCCCAAGCATGTACAAGGGATGATCTTAAAAGTATATGTATATGGGTGCATATACTGGTGTTGATCCTTTAAATGTTAAAATTGTATATACCACCTTAACTTAATGTTTAAAATATCTAATTACCTTAAATTATTGAATAAACTTTCTACTCTTCTTTTATATTATCCCCTTTAAGTTATCTTAAGTTAAACTTTTACAAGGCTTACTATTGCCATTTGGTATATGCAATAAGGTAATTTACAATTTGCTTTACTGTTTTTTTTGCTCTGAATTGCTTATACAACACTTTCATTATTTTCTAATTCTTATATTTTGCTTTTTCATGCTTGTGTGAGGTTATGATTATCTATGTTTTCCTGCCTGCACCATCCTAATTGTCTGAAGCTGCATGCACCAGCTTTTCTTATTTGCATCCTCCATCTTGCTTTATCAAATCTCCAAATCTCAACATCCCAAAGATTCAGAAAGAGAGGAAGCAGTCATAGGTCGAAGGTGTGGCAACTTTTATTTTCTAGGACACGATAGTGCCCCTACGGCCTTAAACAGTAAGTCTTTATCATACTCTATTCTCATGTCTCAACTTACAAATCATTTTATTGGTAGCAGAGCGTAGTTGCTATCACTACCGACTAGCCTGCTACCTTTTCTTTCTGTTTTCTAATTCTTGGTTTTCTATCTTTTTCAAAACCTCTTTTCATTTTTTGCATTTGGGCTTCTACGCTCTAACGAAATACCTACTTCAACAATGTCTACTGCAACCTCTACAAATACAACTGACCTTAACAAATCTCTACTAGAAAACTTACAACAACAAGCCTCACAATCTACTTTATTATTTAATAAAATGGCACAATTGCCTGATCTCCAATGTCCTTCTCTCACAACCCTTACAAACCACCCTAAATTTCAAAATGATCCTCATCAACTACAACCATCAATTGGAATTGTTGAATGGTTAAAAGCAATTTATGAACAAAATCAGACAATCTTATTGACTCTAACGAAACTTGTTTCACAACTTGACAAACTTCCTCCCACACATAGTAATGAGAAACCGTTAGAACAGTATTCCTATTCATCTCCAGAATATTCAGATTCTTCAAATCTAACGCAAAAATCTAAAGTTAATAAACCGGGTCTCATAGGAAATGTTTGTCATTTTCAACTTAATAAAAAGTATCAAGGTTCTCAAACCTTTTCTAAAGATAAATCTTTTCCCACCTATCAAAATAATATATCATCAAAAGTATATGGTCATAGACCACAACCACAGCGACAAATTAAACAATCACGGTGTTCTAAACCCACAAGAACTTGTACTTACTGTAAAAGAACCGGACATGATATCCGGAAGTGTCGAAAGAGACCGTATTGTCAATTCTGTAGTAAACGTGGTCATGTGTGTGAACAATGTTACACCAGACAAAATAAATGTATTTATTGCCAAGAACATGGCCATATAATTTCTTTTTGCCCAAAAAGGGACACTAAACAAAATTCTATTATTCCTATTTGTCCTTACTGTGGAAGTAACCACCTGGGCGTGAATTGTCCACTGAAAGAAATTTACAGAACTAAAAAGCAGAGCCAATCTTTAAAAACAGAAGTGATCAAAGAATCACCAACACCACCCTTAAAAACTAAATTATCTAACTCTCCAAAATCAACTAAGTGGCAAATGAGTGGCGATAAACCACCTACTAAGGAAATTTCAACGAATCAGGTACAGTTACCACCACCACTTAAATTGGAAAAACACCCAATATCTGACAGCATGCCTAAGATTCAAGGCAATAACAACTCTACAGGTAACACCCTCAACGGAAAAGAAGATGTAAGTAATCTTATTCCTATATCTTCCTCTATAACTATCACTTCTAAACCTACTATTTATACTACTACTTTTCTTACTCCTACTATTCCTACTCCTACTATTCCTACTACTACTATTTCTACTACTATTCCTGCTACTACTTTATGTATTCTATCTACCTTATCTACTACTAATTCTACTTCTGTAAAATCTATATTACATCCTAGCTCTTCTCAATCTACTGTACTTGTCAATCATGACCTTCCACTTACTTCATCTTCTACTATCCCTCCGGATTTTCCTAATTCTAATCTTGATAACTCTTCTAAATCTTCTACTATCAACTGTACTTCAAAACTTCTTTCCAAAACTAATGATGCTTTAGATCCTTTGGGCTCTTCACTTGTTTCAATCCACCCGGATTCTTCACCTCATCCGGATAACAAAGAAATTTCAACATCCTGTCCAGAGGACACTATAGAGTTAGATAAAGAATTGAATGATTTTGAAATTAAACAACTTTATGAGTTCCCAATAGATGCAAATTACGTGCATAAAATTCCAAGGGGATTTGAGTTTGATTATTTGCTGGATGAGAGTAATTCTCTGTTCCAGTGTTATTCAATTGGTTTGTATGGTCATAAGACGAATGATTCGCTTTTACGAAGAGAAGTAATTAATGAATTAATTAACAATCCACAAAAGTATAATTTGCCAACTAATGGCCGAGCGGGTAAACAGATCTTAAAACTTTTGGAAGAGTCTAAAAAGAGGGGACAGTTCCCATTCATTCATTGCTTACAGGCTTTTGTCAATATATATATTCCCTGCAAAAGCAATCTTATTGTACATTGGCGAGAAACAACTTGTATATTATGGAACACCTCGAAGTAAAGAATTATGTTGCTTAATGTGCAACAAAGGAACTAATTTTCATTACCTTCTACCCAGTAGAGGAGAGTTGCCTGAGGATGCTCAACAATTTTTAATTGGCAAAGGAGTTTTCCGGCAATTAACTGAATCTGGTGGGGAGGATAATCTGGAATTTGTATGGAAATGACCCTAATTTAAACAACCCTAAAACAACCCTAAAGAACATAAATTAACACCCCTTGCAAGTACAGGTTCATCCGGAACGTCGTCATAAGAACGGACATACTTGTGACTTGTAAGGTCTCCAGAGATCACTTACACTGTTTACTACTTAGATTTTTTTATTTTTTTTGGCTTTTCATCAGCCACTATTATGTATCTGGAAAGGGAAATAACTTAACATAGTTCTGCTAACTCTTTCTTTTCTTTTACACTTATTTTGCTCCTCCCCATGTGACCTCTTTGAGGATATCTTATACGTCCATCTCCTTACAACTCCTCCAACGTTCGATTCCATCTCACTTTCAACATCGCCAGTTATTTTTCCAAAATAACTGGTGGGGAGGAAAATGTAAGGATTTTAAATCCTTACCACCAATTACCATCCATTTATCTGATTATGTATGCTTATTTGTCATTCCTTGTTTCAGCAATCTCTATGAATCTGATTTTTTGTCATCATTGTCAATGACTCTTTAAACTCTTTCTAAGGTGATTATATTGGACCATTATTCAGGTATTTGGAAATAGCTGTCAATATGCATAAAATTACTAAGATGTCCTCTTTGTGAGTATAATGCTTTGTTTAATATATTTTAGGACCTGAATTCGTACCTATCCAAAGAAAAACCACAAAGGTTTCCCCAATTCGAATTTAAAGGCCAATTATCCATTCTCAAGTGTCCTCAAAAGCAATTTTTGAGGTAAAGTAAAAATCAAACATTCTTTCTTTCCTACTTCTTTCTTTGACATATCTTACATACTTAAATTTAATATTCTTTAATAAGTAAATCATTATGAAATTCTTATTAACGTAAAATCTTGCATTAATTGAAAATAGTCACACTATCTACACTAATTTTAGTATTTTTGTTTTACACAGGAACCGGTTGTGGGACCTAATTACCACATTCACAAATCTTGCAATTTGAACCGGGTGCGGATCCTATTTACAACCACACACTCATAACTCTCAATCTTGCAATTGGAACCGGTTGTGGGACCTAATTACCACATTCACAAATCTTGCAATTTAAACCGGGTGCGGATCCTATTTACAACCACACCACAAAACAATCTTTCATTTTGAACCGGGTGCGGATCCTAGTGTTTTATTGCATACTTTCAATCATGCAAGTTGAACCGGGTCAGGAGACCCTCTAAACACTTACAAAACTTTCAAAGCCCTCACTTGTAACCCGGGTGCGGATCCTGGTGCCTAATTACTACATCCACAAACTCTTGCATTTAATCCGGTTGTGGGATTTAATTCTCATATCTTCTCCAATTTTGCATTTGAACTGGGTCAGGAAACCCTCTCAAACTTGTAAAGTAAACTCTATTACCAATCTTTGCATTTGAACTGGGCACGATGCCCATTTTGCAAGTATTAAATTAAATTTAATATTATTCCTAAACTCTCAATTTGCCTTAAAAGGTGTGAATTAATTAACATTAATAAAGGAAACATTCCTTATTCATATTTATATTATTGAAAAATAGTGCAAGCAAAAGTGTTTGTTATATAGCTATGACATAAAACAGATTGAAGCCTGGACTTCTTAAAAAAGTTAACTATTAAAACTGTTAAAATTGTTAAAAATTCTTAAAGTGGCAGAGCCGAGACTCTGTGTAGTGAATCTATTATTAATTACACACAAACAGTGAGTGTCTTAAAGTTAAAACAAAATAAAACATTTGTGGCACCATACCACTTAAGAACTGAAACTAAAATTTTAAAAGTAAAAATTAAAATCACTACATTTAGATTTAAGGTTTTTAAATTATTGTATGTTTAATTATAATTATTTTTCTTATTATGTTTCTACTAATGTGCATTAGTAAGATGTACCCAATGTACCTACTACTCTAAAAAGAAAAATTAATTATCCTCAGTACTTTCTGTACCATATACTCAAAATTAAAATATAATATTCTGTACATGAACTAGAAAAATTATATTCCTCAGTACTTTCTCTACTGTATACTCCAAAAATAAAATTACAATATTCTGTACACAGACTTAAAAGAAATATTCCCCAAGCATGTACAAGGGATGATCTTAAAAGTATATGTATATGGGTGCATATACTGGTGATGATCCTTTAAATGTTAAAATTGTATATACCACCTTAACTTAATGTTTAAAATATCTAATTACCTTAAATTATTGAATAAACTTTCTACTCTTCTTTTATATTATCCCCTTTAAGTTATCTTAAGTTAAACTTTTACAAGGCTTACTATTGCCATTTGGTATATGCAATAAGGTAATTTACAATTTGCTTTACTGTTTTTTTTGCTCTGAATTGCTTATACAACACTTTCATTATTTTCTAATTCTTATATTTTGCTTTTTCATGCTTGTGTGAGGTTATGATTATCTATGTTTTCCTGCCTGCACCATCCTAATTGTCTGAAGCTGCATGCACCAGCTTTTCTTATTTGCATCCTCCATCTTGCTTTATCAAATCTCCAAATCTCAACATCCCAAAGATTCAGAAAGAGAGGAAGCAGTCATAGGTCGAAGGTGTGGCAACTTTATTTTTCTAGGACACGATAGTGCCCCTACGGCCTTAAACAGTAAGTCTTTATCATACTCTATTCTCATGTCTCAACTTACAAATCATTTTAATATAATAAAAAGTTACTTATATTAAGTGAAAATTTTTTTAAAAAATGAAATTTTAATAAAAAAAACGAATTCAAAAAAGTGTCAAAATTTTTGAGCAGAGAGGGGTGAATCGGACCACCTTATTTTTATTCTTATTTTATTTATCATTATTGACATTTTTATTACTTATTACGAATTTTAAAATGATAAATAATTATTATATTAAGTAAAGATGGTTTGGGTATCATATTTATATATCATTAGTTTTGACTAAGCCAAATTGGTGGATTTGTAGTTACAACAAATTGACAAGCCCTAGGGTGCTTTGGGGATTTGCATGAGCATGTTTGGGTAGTGGGTTGACGGGGACAGTCTCGATAGGCCCATGTGGCTTTTTACTGTCTCTATATTCTTAATGTTCTTAATGTTCTAATGTTCATTCCTAACTCCTTCAGCCTCTCCTCATAGCTCTTACCCTCAAACCCAGAAATCATCCTTGTTGCTCTACGTTGCACTCTCTCTAGCATTCTAAGTCTTTTCTTTAAATAAGGGGCCCAAACTTGTGCACAATACTCTATTACTGGCCTAACATAGCTATTATACAGTTTACTTATTACTTCCTTGCTCTTGTAAACAACATTGCGATTTATTATGCCCAGCATCTTATTAGCTTTATTTCTAGCTTCCAAACATTGATTAATTAGCTACTTTCAAATTACTGCTTATAATCACACCTAAATCTTTTTCTTGGTCCACAGACTCAAGCCACTCCCCATTCATATCGTAGTTAAAACTTTTATTTGAGTAACCTAGGTGAAGAACCTTACACTTTTACTATTAAAATTCATTTGCCACTTATCTGCCCCCCAAGAAGTTTATTCAGATCATTTTGAATCTTTATGCATCTTCACTATTCCTAACTGAGGTGCCCATTAGTTATCATCTGCAAACTTAGAAAACCTTACATTTAAGTCACCTGGATCTAAATCATTTATATAGCTATATGAGGAACAATAGTGGCCCCAGCACTGAACCGTGTGGGACACCACTCTTCCACTATTTCCCATGATGATTTATTCCCATTAGTTGTAACACACTGTTTTCTATTTCGCAACCACTCTTTTATCCAAAAACCATGTACCACTCCACCTATACCACATGGCAATAACTTATTTCATCAGCTTATGTGGGGAACCTTATCAAAGCTTTACTAAAGTCAAATATACAATATCAACTGGATTTCCTCCTCGTTCAATGCAGTCAGTAATGTATTCCATAAATTCTAAAAGGTGTGTCTGACATGACCTACCCTTTCTGAAACCATTGCTGGGAGTCATACAATACCTTGTTATCTTCTAAATATTTCTTTATATGCCTTTCAGTAACTTTTCCCGAAACTTTTACAACCAGAGATGTTAAGCTAACTGTCCATAATTTCCCAAATCTTCCTTACTACCTTTCTTATAAATAGGCACAAATATGCTTTTCCAGTCATCTGGTACCACACCAAATGTTATAGGATCGCTTAAAAATCAAATACATGCCTTTGCAATGCTTAAACTACCTCTTCAGAATTCTACCATATATACCATCAGGGCCTGCAGCTTTACTTGGGTCAATATGATCTAATAAACGTTTTATATCTTTTACATCAAATTCAAATTCTTTAAGTCTATTTGTTACCTGCAAACAAGAACTATTAGTCTCCAAACTATTATCTAATCTTTCTCTGTAAACACTGAAGCAAAATAAGGCATTGAAAATGTTGACCAACTCCTTATCTAACTCACTAAATTTCATCAATTTTAATTGGACCAATTGTCCTATTCTTTACTTTTAAATTTTATAAAAGCTAAAAAACTTCTCAGGTCCTTATTTACTATTCCTTGCTAAATTAATTTCTGCCTCTCTCTTTTCCTTTCTTATTAACTCGTTAAGTTCATTTCTATTTTCTATAATTTTCTAAATACATCTTTCCCTATTTATATCCTTTGAATATTTTAAAAACATCTGCGCTTTTCATTAATTTTCTCTCTATCTCTCTATTCCACCAAACAGGGTTTTCTCTTCGCCACCTAATGGGTTTATCTTTAAAACATACTGACTGAATATTCATTTAAAATTTTGTTTAAAATTTTTCCCACATGATAAAACAGTTTTCGTCTTTAAACTTCTTTATCCCAGTCAGTTATTACTAAGCATGTCTCGAAATTAGGTAAAATCGCCATTCGGAAATCTTATGATCTTTTCCTTATTAACTTGCAATGGGCCCAGATATCACATTCATATTAAAATTAATTTATTATGGTCACTAAGTCCTAAAATCTCCTCAACTCTAACTCCATCCACCATACTTTCATCATTAGTTAATATTAAGTCTAATAGTGCATCGTATCTTGTGGGTTCTTGGACCATCTGGGTGCTCAAAAAAGTTATCTAGTATACAATTTATGAATGCAGAACTACTACGGTCCATATTAGACAAGGAACCAATGAATGCCAGGAAAATTAAAATCACCCATTATGACTATACCTTTCTCTTTACTGTGGCATGCTTTCTCAATTTCTTTCACAATTTCAGCATCTAATTCTGGACTCTATGGCCAGGAGGTCTATAAAATGCCCCTATTTTATATGATTTATTGTACTTAAGGATATCTACCCACACTGATTTAATATCATGATTAAATTTAAAGTCAGTCATTAGTACAGATTGATATTGCTTTTAACATAAAGCGCTACACCACCCTACCTTCTTTCCTTTACGCATAGTATAAATAAAGTGAATACCTGTCTATTTCGTATTACTGAAAGGAGTCTCCATATAATCTTCATTAACCCATGCCTCAGTTATGCAAATAATGTTTAGATTCTCATTTTTGGTATAACTAATCAGCTCATTTCTTTTTTATTTCTAAGGCTATGAGCATTGTGTGTAAAAACATTTGATACTCGAAATGCTGTTATTTTTATGCTAATCATCATATTTAACCTGTAACAACATTATTTTATTATCTCCCCACTATTACAGTTACCATTGCTATTATTTGTATTCAGATTTAGCCCACCACCCCCCAACTTTACCTAGTTTTTTGCTAAACAAGTCTCCAAAACTGGTACTGAAAAAGCTAAACGCCTTTACGACTCGAGTGAACTCCGTCTTCTGCAAAAAGATCTTTATCCAGAAATTCTCTCAACAAATCCAAAATACGCTAATATTTTTCTTGAAAAACATAATTTCCTAACCCTTCATTTACACCTAAAGCCCTACTCCCCCATTCCTTGACCTGCACTAACCAAGGTTAAAAATCCCTGATCATGACCTTCTTCCACAGCTTTCATCTTCTTAATCAATCTCTTAATAATCTGCTATTTAATTCTTCTGACCTTCTATGCCCTATATCATTTGTACCCACATGCACAATCACCTCTGAATCAACATTTGTAGAATCAATCTCTCTATCTATCCTATTCACGATATCACTCACTCTGGCACCTGGATAACATACTCTCAATCGTTTCTTTTTATTCTTAGTTTGAAAAGTCCTATCTAGGTATCGTATCATAGAGTCTCCAATTAGCAATTTATCAGTCTTCCCTTCAGAAAACTCAACATTACCATTGGCACTCTCTGATCCCTCCCCATCTGGAAGACAGTCGTAGAGGAAAGAAGGGTGGGGGCTGTGGCGCTTATATTAAAAGCAATATCAATTGTATTATGACTGACTTAAACTAATTCATTGATATTGAATCGGTATGGGTTAGATATCCTTATGTTCAATAAATCATATAGAATAAGGGCATTTTATAGATCTCCTGGCCAGAGTCAAGAATTAGATGCGGAAATTGTGAAAAATTGAAAAAGCATGCCACAGTAATGAAAAAGGTATAGTCAAAATGGGTGATTTTAATTTTCCTGGCATTCATTGGGATTCCTTGTCTAATATGGACCGTAGTAGTTCTGCATTCATAAATTGTATTATACTAGATAACTTTTGACCCAGATGGTCCAAGAACCCACAAGGTACGATGCACTACGACTTAATATTAAATAATGATGAAAGTATGGTGGCGTGAGGTTAGAGTTGAGGAGAATTATAGACTTAATGAATGTGATGTCTGATAAGATTTAATATGAATGGGATATCTGGGCCCAAATTGCAAGTTAAGAAGAAAGGATCTAGAATTTCCGAAATGGTGATTTACCAAAATTACGAGACATTGCTTAGTATAAACTGACTAGGATAATGAGATTTAAAGACCAAAAACTGTTTTTATCATTGTGGGAAACAAAACAACCCCCCACTTTTTAAGGCAAATTAGATGATATCAGTCAGTTATGTTTTAAAAATAAACCCATTAGGGGGGGAAGAGAAAACCTGTTTGGTGGAATAGAGAGATAAGAGAGAAAATCAATTAAAAAACATAGATGTTTTAAAATATTCAAGGTAGTAATAGGGAAGATGATTTAGAAAATTATAGGAAAAATAGAAATGAACTTAACCAGTCAATAAGAAAGGCAAAGAGAGAGGCAGAAATTAATTAGCAAGGAATAGTAATATGAACCTGAAGAAGTGTTTTTAGCTTTTATAAATTTAAAAGTAAGAATAGGACAATTGGTCCAATTAAAATTGATGAAAATTTAGTGAGTTCAGATAAGGAGTTGGTCAACATTTTCAATGCTTATTTTGCTTCAGTGTTTACTGAGGAAAGATTAGATAATAGTTTGGAGACTAATAGTTCTTGTACGCTTGTAACAAATAGACTTACAGAATTTGAATTTGACGTAAAAGATATTAAACGTTTATTAGACCATATTGATCCAGGTAAAGCTGCAGGCCTGGTGGGATATATGTAGAATTCTGGAAAGAGGGTAGTATCCGGCTTGCAAAGGCCACTGTATTTGATTTAAGCGAATTTATAACATTTAGTAGGTACAGATGCGGAAAACAGCATATGTTTTGTGCCTATTTATAAGAAAAGGTATAAGGAAGATTGGGAATTATATTGGCCAGTTAGCTTAACATCTTTGGTTGTAAAGATTCTGGAAAAGTTACTGAAAGGTCATATAGAGAAATACTTAGAAGATAAGGTGTTGTATGACTCCCAGCACGGGTTTCAGAAAGGGTAGGTCATGTCAGGCAAACCTTTTATAGAATTTATGGATTACATTACTGACTGCATTGACAGAGGAGATCCAGTATTATATATATTTAGACTTTAGCAAAGCTTTTGATAAAAGGTTCCCCACATAAGGTTGATGAAGAAATAATTGCAATGTGGTATAGGTGGAGTGGTACATGTGTTGGATTAAAGTGGTTGCAAAATAGAAAACTGTGTGACAACGAAATGGCAATAAATCATCATGGAAATAGTGAAGAGTGGGTTGTCCCACAGGGTTCAGTGCTTGGGCCACTATTGTTCCTCAAAATATATAAAATGATTTAGACGAGGGACTTAAATGCAAGTTTTTAAGTTTGCAGATGATACTAGAAGTGCCCACCTCAGTTAGGAATAGTGAAGGATGCATAAAGATTCAAAGTGATCTTGATAAACTTCTTCGGTGGGCAGATAAGTGGCAAATGAATTTAATAGTAAAAGTTGTAAGGTTCTTCACCTAGGTTACTCAAATAAAAGTTTTTAACTACAATATGGAATGGGATTGGCTTGAGTCTGTGGACCAGGAAAAAGATTTAGTGTGATTATAAGCAGTAATTGGAAAAGTAGCTAATCAGTGTTGGAAAGCTAGGAATAAAGCTAATAAGATGCTGGGCATAATAAATTGCAATGTTGTTTACAAGAGCAAGGAAGTAATAAGTAAACTTTATAATAGCTATGTTAGGCAGTAATAGAGTATGTGCAC
>JABUQX010002511.1:30000-34046 GCA_015478945.1 Trachelipus rathkii | reverse complement strand
AAAGAGAAGAGATGATTCTGCATTATTTGTTAAATTATTCAGCATTTTCGTTCTTCTGGCAATAAATTTTTAACCTAAAAAAATATTTATTGAAAAAATTCATACCTAGGATACGGTTCCGACTCCGGCTTCGGCTTCCGGATCATACTAAGGTTTTCTGTACTATTCTGAAAATCTGTTCAGCATGTTTTCCGACATTAAATTTTTCCTAAATCAAAAAATTTAAAAATTTCCTTTTTGAAAAAAATTTCCCCCCAAATGCCCAGAGGATCGGCTTCCGCTTTGGCTTTGGCTCGAAGCTCCTGGTTCGACTCTCTGACTTTGCTCCGGATCACGACTAAGGTTTCTGTACTTTTTGAAAATTGTTCAGAAAGTCTTTTGACAATATATTTTTCATCTAAAAAATATTTCTTAAAAAAAATTCAATCTCATTATCCGATACGGCTCCGGCTCCAACCCCGGCTTCGGCTCCAGATTACGACTAAGGATTCAGCACTATTTGAAAATTGTTTAGCACTTCTTCTGACAATAAATTTTTCACCTAAAAAATATTTGCCGAAAAAAATTCATACCCAGGATCCGGCTCCGGCTCCGGCTCCGGCTCCGGCTCCGGCTCTGACTTTGGCTTCGGCTCCGGATCCGACTAAGGTTTCTGCACTATTTGATAATTGTTCAGCACGTCTTCTTGCAATAAATTTTACCCCCAAAATATTATTTTTCAAAAAATTTCATACTTCGGCTCCGGATCCACTCCGACTCCGAATCCGGATACGACTAAGGATTCTGCACTATTTGAAAATTGTTCAGTACGTCTTCTGACAATAAATGTTTCACCAAAAAAATATTCCCCGAAAAAAATTTATACCCAGGATATGGATCCGGCTCCGGCTCCGGCTCTGACTTCGGCTTCGGCTCCGGATCCGACTAAGGTTTCTGCACTATTTGATAATTGTTCAGAGCATGTCTTCTTGCAATAATTTTTTCACCCAAAATATTATTTTTAAAAAAAAATTCAAGCTCCGGCTCCGGCTCCGGCTCCGGCTCCACTCCGGGTCCGACTCCAAATCCGGATCCGACTAAGGATTCTGAACTATTTGAAAATTGTTCAGCACGTCTTCTGACATTAATTTTTACCTAAAAAATTAATTTCTGAAAAAAATTCATACCCAGGATCCGGATCCGGGTCCGGCATCGGCTCCGACTTCAACTCCGCTCCGACTCCGGATCCGACTAAGGATTCTGCACTATTTGAAAATTATTCAGCACGTTTTCTGGCAATAAATTTTTCACCTAAAAAAATATTTCCCGAAAAAAATCATTCCCAGAATCCGGATCCGGCTCCGGCTCTGACATCGGCTTCGGCTCCGGATCCGACTAAGGTTTCTGCTCTATTTTATAATGGTTCAGCACGTCTTCTTGCAATAGATTTTTCACCGCAATAATTATTTTTCGAAAATATTCATACTCCGGCTCCGGTTCTGGATCCGGCTCCGGCTACGGCTCCGCTCCGACTCCAGATCCGACTAAGGATTCTGCACTATTTGAAAATTGTTCAGCACGTCTTCCGAGAATAAATTTTCACCTAAAAAAATATTTTCTGAAAAAAATTCATATCCAGGATCCGGATCCGGCTCTGACTTCGGCTCCGGATCCGACTAAGGTTTCTACACTTTTTGATAATTGTTCAGCACGTCCCCTGGCAATAAATTTTTCACCTAAAAAATATATTTTTCAAAAAAATTTCATACTCCGACTCCGGCTCCGAAACCGGCTCCGACTTCGACTTCGCTCCAACTCCGGATCCGGCTCCCGATCCGACTAAGGATTCTGCACTATTTGAAAATTGTTCAGCACGTCTTCTGGCAATAAATTTTTCATCAAAAAAATATTTTTCGAAAAAATTTCAAAATCTGGCTTCGGCACCGCTCCGACTCCGGATCCGGATCCGACCAAGGATTCTGCACTATTTGAAAATCTTTCAGCACGTCTTCTTACAATATTTTTCCATTTACCTAAAAATATTTCCCAAAAAAAAATTCATACCCAGGATCCGGCTCCGGCTCCGGCTCTGGCTCCGGCTCCGGCTCCGGCTCCGGCTCTGGCTCTGGCTTCGGCTTCGGTTTCGGCTCCGGATCCAACTAAGGTTTATGCACTATTTGATAATTGTTTAGCACTTCTTCTTGCAATAAATTTTTCACCCAAAAAATTATTTTTTGAAAAAAATTCATACTTCGGCTCCGACTCCGACTCCGGCTTCGCTCCAACTCCACTTCGACTCCGGATCCGGATCCGACTAAGGATTCTGCACTATTTGAAAATTTTTCAGCACGCCTTCGGACAATAAATTTTCACCTAAAAATATATTTTCTGAAAAAAATCATACCCAGGCTCCGGCTCCGGCTCCGGCTCCGGCTCCGGCTCCGGCTCCGGATCCGATTAAGGTTTCTGAACTCTTTGATAATTGTTCAGCACGTCTTCTGACAATAAATTTTTCACCTAAAAAATATTTTTCGAAAAACTTTCATACTTCAACTCCGGCTCCGACTCCGGCTCCGCACCGACTCCGGCTCCGCACCGACTCCGGCTCCGATTCGACTCCGGATCCGGATCCGACTAAGGATTCTGCACTACTTGAAAATTGTTCAGCACAACTTCTGACAATAAATTTTCACCTAAAAATATATTTTCTGAAAAAAATTCATACCCAGGATCCGGCTCCGGCTCCGGCTCCGGCTCTGACTTCGGCTTCGGCTCCGGATCCGACTAAGGTTTCTGCACTATTTAATAATTGTTCAGCACTTCTTCTGACAATATATTTTTCACCTAAAAAAAATATTTTTCAAAAAAATTTCATACTCTGGCTCCGGCTCCGAGACCGGCTCCGACTTCGACTCCGCTCCTACTCCGGATCCGGCTCCGGATCTGACTAAGGATTCTGCACTATTTGAATAAATTTTTCACCTAAAAAAAATATTTTTCGAAAAAATTTTATACTCTGGCTTCGACTCCGCTCCTACTCCGGATCCGGCTCCGGATCCGACTAAAGATTCTGCATTATTTGAAAATTGTTCAGTGCGTTTTCTGGCAATAAATTTTTCATCCAAAAAATTATTTCATGAAAAAAATTTATAATCTGGATCTGGCTCTGGCTCTGGCTTCGGCCCCGCCTCCGACTGCGGCTCCGGCTTCGACACCATTTATTTGCACAGTAAAATCCGAAGAATGGGTGGAAGGTTGGGAATATGAAAAAAAAATAGATTTTCTATAATTATAAATAAACATTTTTTTTTTTAACCCTGAACCTGGAATTGTAATTTTGACTGGAATTGAAATTTTTTAGTTCGACACCTCTCTAAATGAATTTCATTATCTAAAAAAACATTTAGAATTTTAAAAAAATAATTACACCATGATGCTCAGGAGGAATTTTTCTAATAATCTAGATAATAAAAAAAAAGTGGGAAAATTTTGATTTTGGTTTCAAAAAGTAGGGTGTCTTAGGATAAAGTCTCCCCTTAAATAATTTCAACTTATAAATAGGTTATGGTGTCGCCTGCCAGAGGATTTTAGAATAATTTTCTATATTTTTCTATACTTTATATAAATATATATATATATATATATATTATATATAAATAATTATATATATATTATATATTATATATATATATATATATATTTTATATATTATAATAATTTTCATATATATATAGCCCGTATATATATACGTTTATATTAAGAAAAACTATCATTTTTCAATAGAAAACAACAAGGGGCATTATAATACTAAAATTGGCCGCATAACGATCAAATATCAAATTGTTCAATGCATGGGACAAGGTCCAATATTTGGCTCGGGCTGAGTCCAATTTTTTACCAACCCCTAAAATTGAACATAAAATTTGGAATTATCAGCCGATTTTTGACCCTATGAACACCAAAGTGTAGCTTTTGTTGCCCCTCTACAAACGTTTTGTTTTCGGGTGGTTGTTTCCCCTGTGTCTGTAATCATTCTTTCATAATTTTAAAATTTTTCAAAACCCAAT
>JABUQX010002511.1:17500-25000 GCA_015478945.1 Trachelipus rathkii | reverse complement strand
ATTTTGTTAACCATAATACAAAAACTTTTATTTATTTTTGTTTTGTTTTCAATAAACATTTTGTTTTTACTAAAAAAAATTTATTCTTTTTATGTTTATAACTTAAAAAATTTGTATTTTTTTTACATACCTAAAAGCAGTAAATCAGTAAATCCGTTAATCAAACCACCCACTCTATCCTCCTACCTTCCATGATCTATTGATCTATTTGATCTATTGATCTATTGATCTAATGATTCAAGTCATATTATAAGTATCTTTTTGTATAGACATAACATAAAAATAAATTCTTTCCTTTAGGTGTTGTTGTTGAAATGTCACGTTCGTTGTTACATTTGTTGCAGTTGTTGATGTTGTTGTTGTTGTTGTTGTTGTTGAAATGTTGTTGTTGTTGCTGAAATGTTGTTGCTGAAATGTTGTTGTTATTGTGTTTGTTGTTGTTTTTGTTGTTTATTTGTTGTTGTTGTTGTTGTTGTTGTTGTTGTTGTTGTTGTTGTTGTTGTTGTTGTTGTTGTTGTTGTTGTTGTTGTTGTTGTTGTTGTTGTTGTTGTTGTTGTTGTTGTTTGTTGTTTGTGTTGTTGTTGTTGTTGTTGTTTTGTTGTTGCTGTTGTTGTTAAATATATCAAACGTTCAAGTTAAATGAAAATATACAACACTTTTTCAAACATATCTCTAAAATATTAATGTTAATTTTACATTAACATTATAATATTGAAAACTAAACAAAAATGTATCTCATCCTAACCTAACTGACATACAGCCATTCATTAACAAGGTAACTAAATTAGAAGTTTCAACTTACCAGCAGAAGTCAGCATAGCAATCTCAATCTTTACTATACACAACCGCACAAAATTATTTTATTATTATTATTTTATTATTATTATTATTATTATTATTATTATTATTATTATTATTATTATTATTTTATTATTATTATTATTATTATTATTATTATATTATTATATTATATAATTATTATTATTATTATTATTTTATATTATTATTATTATTATTATTATTCCACATAGAATTTACAACACCAATAACGCGTGCGATCACTTTTCCTGCAGGTCCACAACTAGAACACTGGTTGGTAAATGCTCTCAACCCGACACTAAACATTACGCCAATCTTTACGTACGCTCAAGGATAACCATCAAGAGAACTGGTATTCTGTTCATGCCATCACGGACAGCCCATGAAATTCGAGGAAGTGAACTCATTAATCTTAATATTCTTTTGACCACATGGAGAAGGGTAACGGGATTTATTACTTTTGGTCTTAACTTAACATATGTTTTTATCTTAAACAGTAGTTTATTATTATTATATTATTAATTATTTTATTATTATTATTATTATTATTATTATTATTATATTATTAATTATTATATATTATTATTATTATTATTATTATATTATTTATATTAACTATATATGTATATGAACATAACAAAACCTAACATACCACACAACACACACACACACACATCACACACACATACCACACACACACACACACAGCAACACACACACACACACACCCACATAATTATAAAGACACTTTACTTAATACATTAGACTGGCAATCAACGTACTAACTTACTGATCACATGACTGCTATTATTTCTATGATGTCAAGCAGATGTGCAAACACATTTTCTAAACGTCGCTGGAAGACATTTACATTTTTCACATGTTTAATATAAACATTTCGTTTGGTTATGTATTTTCTTTTACGTTTCTATTATTCTTTATATTTATATTTTTTTAAGTTATTTATTTATTTATTTTAGTTTTATTTATAACTAAATTAAGTATTTAAAATAATCTATATATTTTTTTAAAAACTTTTATTTATTTTTTCATATTTTGTTTAAAAGATTTTGTTTAACTTAAAAATTATTTCATTTTAGTTTATACTTAAAGTTTTGTGTTTTTACATACCCAGAAGCAGTAAATCAGTAAATCAGTAATCAAACCACCCACCCCACCATCCTACCCTTCCATGATCTATTGATCTAATTGATCTACTTGATTCAAGTCATTTCGAGTATCTTTTAGGGAAACATAACATAAAATAAAGTTCTTTATACACTGCATCAGCGAATATAATGCTACGTAGAAGTTTTCCCATTAATCAAGCTAGCCATAATCAATCACCTGAAATAAGATATAATGGTACAACAGACAAACCTAGCATAACTTGAACACGAATAAACAGCTAACATCAACAAAGTTCCACGCTTAACAACAGTAAAGGAACTAACATTAGCATACAAAAACGTATCCTATTCACACACTTTGTCAGCATATCTCTAACATATCAATGTTAATTTTGCATTAACATAGTATCATTTAACAAAAATTTATCATAACGAAACGTCTAATTATCCTACAGACCTACGAATATATGCTAACGTAAACACGAATTTTTCCAATTAATAAAGCTAACATAACATCACTGGAACTAAGAATATAATGCACAACAACAAACCTTGCATACCTTAAGCACGAATAAACAGCTAACAATTAACAAAGTTCCACACTTTAACACCAGTAAAGTAACTAACAACACATACAAAAACGTAACCTATTACACTTTGTCAAGCATATCTCTAAACATATCAATGTTAATTTTAACATTAACATTGTAATATTTTAACAAAAATTTATCAATAACATTGTCCTAATTATTATACAAACCAACAGATATATGCTAACGTAACAAAATTTTTACATTAATAAAGCTAACATAACATGATCCTGACTTCGAATATAATGGTAAACGACAAACCTAACTAACCTCAACGTAATGAATAATCTGCTAACTTCACAAGTTCGATGATTAATTAAAGGTGAAGTAGCCTAACAACACATACAAAACTCAATGTATCCACACTTTTCCAACATATCGCAACAGTAGAAGCAGTAAATCAGTAAACAAAATACCCATCAAAATAACCAATCTATCAAAGATACCAACGATCTTGAACTGTGAATTGACACTACCTTCCATCAAAATGCAACTCATATCAAATATAAACATTATTTTGAACTATGAAAAAACGTAGACCTTAGCAAAATTCTCGGGTAAGCCTAACATTACTCAGCAAAAACTTAACTATAGTGCCACGACCTTCTAACACAACATAGCCCATTAACACAGTAATTCTTACGAAACTTATCCATTTCTCTATCAATCATTTTGTTAAGGGAGGTGTTACTGAATTTTACTGCTTTACGCTGTTTGCTGATATGTTGGAAAGTTGGGATACATTGAGTTTTGTATGTGTTGTTAAGCTACTTCACCTTTGATAAGTTGTAGGAAACTTTGTGAATGTTAGCTGATTATTCATACGTGATAGGTATGTTAGGTTGTCGTTGTACATTATATTCCTAATTCAGATGATGCTATTTGTTAGCTTTGTATAATGTAAAAATTTGTTACGTTATCAATAATATTGTCGTAGTCTGTGTGATAATTAAGACATGTTATGATAAATTTTGTTTGTTAAATTGTTACCATGTTAATGTAAAATTACATTGATATGTTTAGAGATATGTCTTGACTAAGTGTGAAGTAGGATTACGTTTTTGTGAGTCTTGTTAGTTACCTTTACTGTTGTTAAGTGTGGACTTTTGTTGATGTTAGCTGTTTATTCGTGCTTAAGGTATGCTTGGTTTGTTGTTGTACATTATATTCTTATTTCAGGTGATGTTATGTAAGCTTTATTAATGGGAAAACTTTGCTACGTTAGCATTATATTCGTTGATCCGTGTATAAAAGAACTTTATTTTATGTTATGTTTCCCTCAAAAATGATACTCGAAATGACTTGAATCAATTAGATCAATAGATAATAGATCACGGAAGGGTAGGATGGTGGGTGGGTGGTTTGATTTTACTGATTTACTGATTTTACTGCTTTAGGGTATGTAAAAACGCAAAACTTTTTAAGTTATTAACATAAAATGAATAATTTTAGTTAAAACAAAATCTTTTTAAACAAATATAAAAAAAATAATAAAAGTTTTAAAAAATATATCGATTATTTTAAATAAATAAAATAAATAAATAAAACTAAAATAAAATGAATAAATAACTTAAAAAATATAATATAAAGAATAAATAAAAACGTAAAAGAAAATACATAAAAAAACGAAATGTTTATATTAAACATTTGAAAAATGTAAATGTCTTCCAGTGACGTTTAGAAAATGTTCACATCTGCTTGACATCATAGAAATAGCTGTCATGTGATCAGTAAGTTAGTACGTTGATTGCCAGTCTAATGTATTAAGTAAAGTGTCTATAATTATTGGTGTGTGTGTGTGTGTGTGTGTGTGTGTGTGTGTGGTTGTGTGGTAGTTGTGTGTGTGTGTGTGTGTGTGTGTGTGGTAATGTTAGGTTTGTTATGGTTTCCATAGTTGAACATATATACGTTTGATATAATAATTAATACTAATAATATAATAATAATAATAATATAATAATATAATAGATAATAATATTAATAATAATAATAATAATAATATAATAATAATAATAAGATATAGGTAATAATAATAATAATAATAATAATTATCATAATAATAAATAATAAAACTACTGTTTACGATAAAAACATATGTTAAAGTAAGGACAAAAGTAATTAAATCCCGTTGCCCTTACCTCAATGTGTCAAAAGATATTAAGATAATGAGTCATTCCTCGATTTCATTGGCTGTCCGTGATGGCATAACAAATACCAGTTCTCTGATTGGTTATCCTTGAGCGTACTAAAATTGCGTAATGTTTAGGTGTCAGGGGTTGAGAGCAATTTATCAACCAGTGTTCTAAGTTGTGGACCTGCAGGCAAAGTGATCGAACGCGTTATTGGTGTTGTGAGATCAATGTTTTAATAATAAATAATAATATAATAATAATAATGAATAATATATAATCAATATAATAATAATAATAATAATAATAATAATAATAATAATAATAATAATAATAATAATAATAATAATAATAATAATAATAATAATAATAATAATAATAATAATAATATTTTGGGTGGTTGTGTATAGTAAAGATTGAGATTGCTATGCTGACTTCTGCTGGTAAGTTGAAACTTCTAATTTTAGTTACCTTGTTAATGAATGCTGTATGTCAGTTAGGTTAGGATGAGATATATTTTGTTTAGTTTTCAATATTATAAGGTTAATGTAAAATTAACATTAATATTTTAGAGATATGTTTGAAAAAGTGTTGTATATTTTCATTTAACTTGAACGTTTGATATATTTAACAACAACAGCAGCAACAACAACAACAACAACAACAACAACAACAACAACAACAACAACAACAACAACAACAACAACAGCAACAACAACAACAACAACAACAACAACAACAACAACAACAGCAACAACAACATTTCAGCAACAACAACAACATTTCAACAACAACAACAACAACATCAACAACTGCAACAAATGTAACAACGAACGTGATATTTCAACAACAACACCTAAAGGAAAGAATTTATTTTTACGTTATGTCTATACAAAAAGTATAGCTTATAATTGACTTTGAATCATTAGAATCAATAGATCATAGGATCAAATAAGAGTCGATGGAAGGGTAGGAGGATAGAGTGGGTGGTTTGATTAACTGATTTACTGATTTACTGCTTTAGGGTATGTAAAAATACAAATTTTTTAAGTTATAAACATAAAAAGAATAAATTTTTTTTAGTAAAAACAAAATGTTTATTGAAAACAAAACAAAAATAAATAAAAGTTTTTGTATTATGTTAAACAAAATATGACTTAGATCAATAGATCAATAGATCAATAGATCAATAGATTATGGAAGGGTGGGGTGGGGTGGGGTGGTTTTGAAATCTAACTGATTTACTTGATTTTAACTCGCTTTTAGGGTATGTACCAACTGCAAATTTTTTTAAGTTATCAAACATAAAAAGAAATAAATTTTTTAGTAAAAACAAAATGTTTTATAGAAAACAAAACAAAAATAAATAAAGTTTTTGTGTTATGTTCATACCAAAATGATGAAATTGAAATCAGATAGATCAATAGATCATAAGATCAAATAGATCAAATAGATCATGGAAGGGTAGGGAGGGTGGGGTTGGGTGGTTTGATTAACTGATTAGCTGATTTACTGCTTTAGGGTATTGGTAAAAAGGCAAATTTTTTAAGTTGTAAACATAAAAGGATAAAATTTTGTAGTTTAAAACAAAAATGTTTAAAGTAATAGAAACAAAAAAATAAAAGTTTTTGTGTTTATGTTATACAAATATGACTTGAATACAATAGATCAATAGATCAATAGATCAATAGATCAATAGATCAATAGATCATGGAGGGTAGAGGGTGGGTGGGTGGTGGTTGACTTAACTGATTAACTGATTTCTCTTTAGGGTATGTAAAACCATAATGATTTTAGTAAAAATATGACCTAATTATCAATAGATCAATAGATCAATAGATCATAGATCAATAAGATCAATAGATCATAGATGCTCTTTAAATGGACAGGAAGGTGGTTGGAATGGTTTGTTTAACTGATTTACTGGCTTTAGGGTATATAAAACAGGGAGATAAATTTAGAGTAAAAATAGTGACCTGAATCAATAGAGTCAATAGAGGTGGGCAATAGTCAATAGATGCAATAGGATCAATGATCATGGGGTTGGACAAGCTGTAGGATGGGTGGTTGTGGATTTGGACTGGAGTGTATTGCTTTAGGGGGGTGATGTAAAAAACGTAAATTTGGAAGTTATAAACAGCATTAAAAGGAATAAGAATTTTTATTTAATTTATTTTTTTTTTTTCTTCTTGATGGTTTCTGAAACCGATTTATTTTTTGAGGAATCTACAGACTCGTAGATAGACGGGATATATAGAGAAGCAGCCGACATTGTTGTTATACGAATGTTTGTTTACTCGGTGCCGGCAGGTTTCCCAGCACCGGAGCGGTACCAACTTCTGTTCTGCCATTCTCGACTCTTCCTTCATCGCTTCCTTCTTCTTTTTCCTTCTTCTTTCGTCCTCTGTTTTGCATTCCATGCAGTTCTTCTCCAGTCGGGACCCCTCCGTTGGGGTCCCAGACACCCTTTACGGACTTATAACCGTCATTTTCGAGATCTAACGAGGTTTCAATAACATATATTTTGATACAAATATGGCGACTAAACGAATTATTTTTAACCTCAGCACCGCACCCGGGCTTCCAGCATACCGGTGCCGATGCCAACTCGACTGCCTCGACTCAGACTCCTTCTGCCAACTGGCTTGTGGTCCTTCTGCTGGGAGGCGGCCTCTTGGGCCTCCATGGCGTCTGCGGCTGGCGCTTTTCTTCCGGGCCATCTTCGTTTCTTTTCGCTCGCTGTTTTTGCGTTCCATGCATTTTCTGTCTTTTTTCAGGGAGGGGGGACCCTCCTTCCGGGGGGTCCTATGGAACCCGAAGCCCGGATTCCGC
>JABUQX010002511.1:0-7500 GCA_015478945.1 Trachelipus rathkii | reverse complement strand
ATAATATAATAGATATGTATATTATATATATATATAATATATATATAGATTAATATAATATAATAGTATAATATATATATATAGAGATTGGATAATATAAATATATGATATATATATATATATATATATATATATATATATTATATATATATATATATATATATATATTTATATTTATATATATATTATATATATATATATATATATATATATATATATATATATATATATATATATATATATATATATATATATAATATTTATATAATATTATATATTATATATATATATATAAATTTAAATTTTATATATATATATATATATATATCAGTGGCGTTTTCTCCATGAATGCAAAGCATGCAATGCTTGCGTACGTATGTTAAGTAAAAAAATAATTACAGCATGTATACTTTGGTGGGATGAAAATAATATAATATTAAATATTATATAATATTGCGGAATTATCTAATACCATGGCTGTGCCTCTGGAATATCAGCGCCGAAGGCCAAGTAACATAGCTAAACAATTAATCACAAAATAAACTAATAACCACCTATTGATAAAAGTAATTGAGAATTTTTTTTTTACATTGTTATTGCGGAAAAGCGTAGTGTTAGCACCAAAAAAATTGAAAGGAAAAAAGAATAAATAAATAAAAATAAATTACTTATTGAGAAAAGGGATAAAAATTAATATGTAATTTAGATCTTAAAACAAAAGTGAATAAGGTTTAAATTTAGTTGCTTTTTTTCATCATAGCGCCTTTATGCAGAGAATTAAAACATATTTGCGAAACTCTCAAATGGAAGTAAGATTGTCCAATCTTTCCCTAATATCGATAGAAAAAAATTATCTTAAGAAACATGGAAAATAAAGACAATTTTTATAATTTAATAATAGAAGAATTTTGCAAAAAGACCAGGAGAATAGATTTCATGTTCAAGTAAACCTTTCGTAATATTTAAAGCAGGGGTGGCCAACCTTTTGCATACCATACGCCAAATTTTTCACAGACGAGTCAGATGCGCCATATATATATATATATGATTATATATATATATAATATATATATATATTATATATAATATATATTATAATATATATATATATTATAATATATATATATTATATAATTATATATATATAATATATATATATAATATATATATATAATATATATATTATTATATAAAAAGAAATCACAGAATATATTATTTCTCTATTAGTTATAATTTTAGAATTCTTTGATTTAAAAAATACGGCACTAATTTCTATTATGCTCACTTATAAAAAAAATAAAAAGCAAATGATTTAAGAAATATGAGAGAACACTGCCTCACTATCACTGATAAACACAAAATTTCAACTTATGATCATTGACGATGTTTTTTTACAAGGTAATTTAAAATCATGTTTCAAATATAGGTTTTGGCGGGAAAACGTATTAAATATGAGAGTCGACGCTACAAAAAAATGTATAAACATTACGATATTTGTTACATACTTCTTTATATCTTGCCAGATTTAACAAATTCTGAAATAAAATGAAATTTTAATTTTCATTAAATAAACTCGTAAGAAATTGGCTGACGTAGCCCAGTTAAAATATAAAATCTCTCAAAAAGTAGCCCGTATCAATGCGCCACGTTTGGCGCATGCGCCAAGGGTTGGCCACTCCTGATTTAAAGTAAGTTTAATGTATTTATATACGGTTATATAAGTAGTATGGTAGCAAGTTCGTAGCCCACTTCAGCTCCCTGCGTTCTGAGTGTTCTTATCAGCGTTAGCTGATAAGAACACGGTTGTCGAGATAACGTTAATGTTGTACTGAAACATGTTACGTAATTATTTTTATTTATTTTTATTTATTTTTATTTATTTTTCTTTATTATTATTATTATTATTATTATTATTATATTATTCATTATTATTATATATTAATTATTATATTATTATTTTTATATTTATTATTTTTTTTTTTATTTATTGTATTTATTTTCATTTTATGTTTATTTCTTTATTTGTATTACTCCTGACGCGGCAACATGTGCAGTAGCATCCGCAGCCTTCGGTGTAGATAGTCACCACAGAGCGCGTGAGCGCCCGACTCTGACTCCGACTCCGACTCCGACTCCGACTCTATTTATTATATTTTATATATATTATATATTTATTATATTATTATATAGTCGAATAAAAAAATTGAACCCTTCGTAGAAGGATTCAATTTTTGAGCCGACTTCAGCTCAACCCTTAGGTCCTTCTGCGGTTCCACTGGCGACACCGCACCGCACCTCACCGCACCGCACCGCATTATTATTATTATTATTATTATTATATTATTATATTATTATTATTATCTATTATAATTATATTATTTATTAATTATTTTTTTACTTATAGATTTATTTTCTTTTTATGTTTATTTCTTTATTGTATTATTCCTGACGCGGCAACATGTGCAGTAGCATCCGCAGCGTTCGTTGGAGAAGTCACCACATGAGCGCCTGATATTATATATTATATTATTATATAATTATTATTATTATTATTATTATTATTATATTATTAATGATTATATTATATTATTATTATTATTATATTATTATTACGGTCGAAAAAAATTGAAACCTTCGTAGAAGGATTCAATTTTTGAGCCGACTTCAGCTCAACCCTTATCCTTCTCGGTTCCACTGGAACCGCACCGCACCTACCTCACCGCACCGCACGCTCTGCCTCAAACTTCGCGTCGATTTCCATCAGAAAGGCGACTTCGTTCTGTCCCGTTCTGACTCCCGACCCCTAATATATATATACTATATAAAATAATAATATATATATATATATATATATTATATATAAAAATATTATATAGATATATATATATATATATATATAATATATATAGTATATATATATATATATATATATATAATAATATATATATATATAATATTATATATAATATATATACCGTATATATAATAGGCTCCGGCTCCGGCTCCGGCTCCGGCTCCGGCTCCGCGCTCAGCCTCTGAGCCCGATATATATCTACATGGGTAAGTTATCGTATTGGGTTAAAATTTGGAGGGTGGTTAGATGGTGAGGTAACCTCGTCGTAGACGAGGTTACGTCCCCTGGGTCCCCCGAAGGGGGACCCCACCCCCATTAAAAAATCGAAGTGTTCGTAATTGGCTAAAATTTGAAGATTCAGAGTTGAATTTCTAAAAAGAGTTGGTATTGATCTGAGGAGTTTGCTCCGGCACCGGTGCTGGAGCCAGCTGCCGTGCCCGAGTAAAAAACAGTCGAAACAACAACATGGGTTTCCTTATAGGTTATCGAACCTAGATCTCAAATATGCAGATTACAGGTCGTAATAGTGTCTAGGGACCCCCATTGAGGTTCCTGACTGAAAAAAAAATCACAGAGTGCAAAACAGAGGTCGAAGGAGGAATGAAGAAGGATGAAGGAAGAATAAGGAGGGAAAGAATGAAGAAGGAGTCTGACTCAGAGGAGTAGGAGTTGACAGCTGCACCGGTGCTGGCTCCGGTGCGGTGCCGAGTTATTAAATATTTGTGTAATGATACAATATTGGTGTCTTTATATATGTTATTGGGTCTGTAGATTTCGAAAATAATGGTTTCAGAACCATCAAGAAAAAAAAATAAACAAATAAATAAATAAATAAATAAATAAAATTTCTTATTCTTTTTGTTTATAACTTACAAATTTACGTTTTTACATACCCTAAAGCAGTAAATCAGTAAACCAAACTGCCCTCCTCAGCCCTTCCGTATTCTATTGATCTATTGATCTATTGATCTATTGATTCAAGTCATATTTTTTAGCAAAATTGTCAATTTTACATAAACTAAATCAGTAAATCAGTAAATCAAACCACCCAACCTGCCCTCCTGTCCAACCATGATCTATTGATCTATTGATCTATTAATCTACTGATCTATTGATCTATTGATTCAAGTCATTTTTTAGTAAAATTGTCATGCTTTACATACCCTAAAGCAGTAAATCAGTAAATCAAACCACCATCCTGCAACCCTCCTGTCCATACTTGATCTATTGATCTATTGATCTATTGTTTCATGTCACATTTCGAGTATCACTTTGGATAAACATAACATAAAATCAAGTTCTTTATACAAAGATCAATCTATATATGTTGACGTAACAAAGTTTTCCACTTTAATAAAGCTAACATAGCATCATCTGAACTATGAATATAATGCACAACGACAAATCTGACGCACCTTAAACAAGAATAAACGGTTAACATTAACAAAGTTGCATACTTAACAACAGTAAAGTAACTAACATAGCATACGATGACGTAACCTATTCACACCTTGTCAAACGTATCTCTATCATAACAATGTTAATTTTACATTAACATAGTAATATTTAACAAAAATTTACCATAACCTTTTGTAATTATCATACAGAGCAGCGAAAGTATGCTAACGTAACAAAGTTTTCACATTAATAAAGCCAACATAGCATTACCAGAACTAAGAATATCACCAACATGACAATGTTAATTTTACATTAACATAGTAATATTTAACAAAAAATTTATCATAACCTTACCTAACCATCATAATACCTAACGGGTAAAGACAAACAAAGTAAAGTTTTACTCTCTGTAAAGCTAAACTATGAACATAACATACTTAACACACAACAACCAGACGAATAAACAGCTATCATTAACAGCTTAGTCAATAAAACGACCATACGAGGGAAGTAAAACAAGTTTTCATTTTTATAACATATAATTTTCATTGAAAAGAGCGTTATATAAATACATAAAAACATATAAATACATAAAAAACATGTTTATTTTAAAGCGGGCATTACCCCTCCGAAGGAGGGGTAATTCCTCAGCCCTTCGGGCTGAGGCCCAAACCCGCTTACACCCCTTCGGGGTGATCCTCCCTCTCAGGACTCACACCCTTTCAAGGGGCACATCCCCTTGGGTTTTCTCTCGGGAGGTGATGTGTTGCTTTAGATACTCTTGGTTAATGAAAACTGTTTATTCGTAAGTCAGGTACGTTATGTTAAATATTACTATGACAGTGTGAAATTAACACTGATTTGTTAGAGAAATGATGAGTTTTGTAAGATATTACTGTGTTAACTGATGATGATGTGTTAGAAACGTGATCCTAGGTTAAGTTTTTGTTGAGTAGTGTTAGGTTTGCCCAAGAATTTTGCTAATGTCTACGTTTATTCATAGTTCAAATGATGTTATACTCGAAACGAGTGACACTTTGATGAAGATAGTGTCAATTCATAGTTCAAGATGCCTGTATTTGTTAAGGGACTTTGTTAGATAATACGGTTTTACTTGTTGCTGATATGCGGGAAAAGTGGGAACATATCGAGTATTGTAAGACCTGTTAGCTACTTTACCTTTGATAAGTAGGGAATTTTCAGGATGTTAGCGGATTATTCATACGAGAGGTATGTTAGGTTTGTATTTGTACATTATATTCTTAGTTCAGGTTATGATATGTTAGCTTTATTGAAGCTAAAACTTTGTTGCGGGAGGGGTGGGTAGGGGACTGCAGGGATGGGTGGTTTGATTTACTGATTTACTGATTTACTGCTTTAAAATCAGTAAACTTTTACGCTTTACTGTGATATTTATTCAAAGAACTTATTTTATGTTATTGTCAGGATAAAATTTGTTATCTTTTATGTTATGTTTGGTTAAACTTTTTATGTTTGCAGTATTTTTCGTTGGGTATATGATATTTAACGAGGTTATGATGAAAAAAAAATTTTTTTGTTAAATATTACGATTGATGTAAAAATTTGTTACGTTAGCTTTATTTCGCTGTCAGTATGATGATTAGACAGGGTTATGTTAATTTTTTTAAATGTTACGATTTAATGTAATAACATTGGTATGTGAGAGATATGGAAAAAGGTGTGAATAAGGTTACGTTTTTACGAAGTGTAGGTACTTTAGTGTTGTTAAGTCGGAAGTTTTGTAATGTTATAGTTTGATGTCGTACGTATGGCTTTGTTTAGGTTTGTCGTTGTACATTAATTTCTTAGTCAGGTTATGTTATTTAGCTTTATTAATGTAAAAAACGTTGGTTACGTTAGCATATATTCGAAGGTTAGTATATAAAGAACTTATTTTTGTGTCTATGTTTATCCGAAATGATACTCGAAATGTGACATGAATCAATAGATCCAATGAATCAAAAATGTCATGGAAGTGATGGGTAGGGAGGTTTTGATGGTTTTGATTACTGATTTTACTTGATTTACTGACTTTAAAATCAGTAAACTTTTACGTTTTACTTGTGATATTTAATTCAAAGAACTTATTTTATGTTATTTCAGGATAAAATTTTGTTACTTTTATGTTATTTGGTTAAAACTTTGTTATGTTTCCAATTATTCGTTGGGATTATGATATTTAGACGAGGTTTTGATGAATTTTTTTAAATATTACGAAGTTGATGTAAAAAAATTGTTACGTTAGCTTTATATTCGTGGTCAGTATGATGATTAGACAGGGTTATGTTAAATTTTTGTTAAATATTACGATGTTAATGTAAAATTAACATTGGTATGTTAGAGATATGCTTGAAAAAGTGTGAATAGGTTACGTTTTGTACGAAGTGTTAGGTACTTTACTGTTGTTAAGCGCGGAAATTATTATTATTATTATTAATGATTATTATTATTATTATTATTATTATATATATTATATTATTATTATTATTATTATTATTAATTATTATTATATTATTCATGATTATTATTATTATTATTATTATTATTATTATTATTATTATTATTATTATTATTATTATTATTATTATTATTATTATTATTATTATTATTATTATTATTATTACCTTTTTTTCTTTTTTCTTTTTTTTTGTTTTGTCTAAGCTCATTTCATGTCAATTTGGCTGTATAGATCTCCTTTGTATACACATATTACCATAGTGAACCTGTTTATTGTTATTGTTGTTGTTGTTGTCTAACGAGAATATATACTCTTTTGAACTGATATGGTTCGTTCGTGCAAGAAAGAATCTCATTACCTATAAGGGTTGTTTATACACTCTATTTTCTTCAGTAGGATATTTTTCGCTGTGCTGATACGATGACATCTTCCAGCATCTCTACGCTTGGTGTTGATATCTTCACGAGGAGTTTCGTTATTCCCAACGATGTGTCATTTATATTTAATCGTAAACCGAATGGAGATCGCTACATTGCCAGTATTCCTGCCAGATCAGAATAATAGACCTTTATTCGTTTGTGCTGATGGATTCATCAAGATTATCGACATCGCAGCAGCATGGGTAGAGGATAAGTGTGTGTTATCCAATGGATCGACGCGTAGTGAAATATCTATCAGAGGTGACAGTGTGAGAGGTTATAATAGAATAACGTTGTTTCTCATCCGTGAGATATAAAACCCTTGATTACGCAAACTACTGAAACCCATC
>JABUQX010002510.1:57500-63871 GCA_015478945.1 Trachelipus rathkii | reverse complement strand
GTTACTTTAGTTGATTTCTGTTTGGGTGTTTAACAGTTTTCTTGTTATGTCATTGAAACGCTTTCGCGTTTTTCGTGCCGCTTCAATCAATAGAATGAAAATGGAAACTCTTACGAGAAATCATCTCACCTTGATCTTACAGATGACCTACATCATCCCTTCCATTCACAGTAACCTTAAACAACTCCATCATTCCCCTAAACAAATCTGCCAAATACTCAGAATAACTTACTAGCACCCTACTTCACCTTTACAACCACACATCCATAACATCATAAATGTACAACCCAAGTAAACTGAATGTCCTCGAACTTCTCCCCAACACAACTTCAACAATGAAACAACCACATTGTCCAACAATATTCAAACATTCTCAGGTAATAATGTATTTTTAACAGTCTGGTGTCCTCCTAACCTCCCCAACTAATGAAACAAACTACAAGAATACAAAATGGCCCTAATAAATACAGTGCTGGTTTACAAAAAAACTACCACTCATCCATACTGCATGAAGAAACAAAATTCTACCCATCCTGGACCATCTCGATATGATAGGACTCAATTCTACTCCAAGATACTGAACACCTCTCACCTGTGTCATAACTACCTAAAGAACAAACTATACATCGTTTAAAATCCCCTCCATCCTTCGCAGCCTTCTACTACGTCAAACTTTTTAGAACCGCCCCCCTCCCCCAAATAACTATCCTCTATCAAAACATATTCATACATATTTTACGCAGCAATACCTAAACAACCGCCCTCAATCACCTATAAACTCAGCCCACTCTAAATATCCTCCATAGCCTCTAAAAAGAGATGCAGTATCTCTTTCTAGTTAAGATCGGGCATCACGGATCTTCAAGACTCTAAGCTTATAGATTCCAGGCTTTACAGACACTCCATCCAATCTCAAAGATGCTTAATAGAAACTGAAACTGTCAAACACCTCCTATTAAGATGCCCCACACTAACTGCCTACAGAACACACTATCAAATTTCTTCCCTGAGAGAACTGTGGCTCCGATGCCCGGTGGTGGTAGCTGGGTTTCTGGAAATGACATGGATTCCCCCAAAAAAAGAAGAGCCCGGAGACTTAATATATATATATATATATATATATATATATATATATATATATATATATATATATATATATACATATATATATATATATATATATATATATATATATATATATATAAATATATATACTATATATATATATATATATATATATATATATATATATATATATATATATATATATATATATATATATATATATATATATATATATATATAATGAGATTAGGTGAATGGCTGATTAGAATATTATATATATATATATATATATATATATATATATATATATATATATATATATATATATATATATGTATATATTTTTTTATAAATATATATATATATATATATATATACATATAATATATTCAGAAATTCAAAGTAATTATGAAAAATAGCTATGTGGTAATAATAAATAATATATATCATATATATATATAACTAATAATAATAATAATATATATGTATATATATTATCTTATTTTCTTCTAGCTCTGATTCTCTATCTTCTTGCTCTGTTTCACTATCTTCTGGTTCTGTTATTATCTATCTTGATTCTCTATCTTTTAGTTTGTTACTTCCATAAATATTATTTATTAATATGTATTATATTATTTAACAATTATTATATTCTCAACAACAAATATGCATCTGCAGATATAAATAATATAATAAATATATAATTTATATTTGCTTCAGCTATTCACTTTTCATTTTTAAATGATAATAATAATAATAATAATAATAATAATAATAATAATAATAATAATAATAATAATAATAATAATAATAATAATAATAATAATAATATTAATAATAATAATAATAATAATAATAATAATATGATAATATTCATAATAATAATAATAATAATAAAAATAATAAGAGAAATATTATTATCAACATTTATTATTATTATTATTATTATTATTATTATGATTATTATTATTATTATTATTATTATTGTATTATTATTATAATATTATTATTATTATTGTAATAATATTATTATTATTATTATTATTATTATTATTATTATTATTATTAAGTGAACTCCTACTTGAAGAAGCTTCCGTCCACTCGAACCTCTCTCCTTTAAAACGCTTCCATCCCTCCGCACATCCTCCCCCAACCTCCCCCCATCCTGGAGTCCTCCATTCATAAACTCCAAACTCCAATTCTTGTCCTCTTCTCATTGCCTGTTTTGGCCTCCGGACTTTACGTACCTTTCGACTTTAATTTCCTCTTGTCAGGGTGGTGCCCGTTTCAAGGACTCTTCATACTGATATCAGGTCCTTTGTTATTATTATTATTATTATTATTATTATTATTATTATTATTATTGTGTGTGTGTGTGTGTGTGTGTGTGTATTATTATTATTATTATTATTATTATTATTATTATTATATACTATATATATATATATATATATATATATATATATATATATATATATATATATATAATAATATAGTATACTATATATATATATATATATATATATATATATATATATATATCTAATAACAATAACAATATATATATATATCATATGCTGTGTATGTGAGAGAGAGAGAGAGAGAGAGAGAGAGAGAGAGAGAGAGAGAGCAGCAATATCTCACAAACTCAGAACCTCAAAAACAGTATTAACCATACTTGATTATATACTAGATTTATCCAATGCAAATTGTTTTATCGGTCACTGTTTCTATTTATATAGTATTCTGTTCTGTGAATATTTACTCATCTCAAACTGCTATTAAATAAGCTCCTGTAATGAAGAATCTTATAAGAAATTCATTATTACATTATTTTTATAACTTCATCATATCTATAATCTTAAAAGAATATTTTTAAATAGAAACATTTAAAACGCTTCGACTACTGTGACTTACCTGTAAATTGATTAACTAACGCTCCTGAAGACGCTGTTTCTATCTCTCCCCCCCCTACTTTTAAATAGGGCAATGCCCTTGATTTGCCAACTTTTCCTCTAAAACGATAATATATTATTTCTGTTTCTAATGTCATGTGACTTTCTTACATTCTTTTCGATTCCACAAATTCCCTCCCATTACCTTTATACTTAATTTGTTTTCTTCTTTAAAATACAACATTGGAAGAAAAATACTCTCAAGTCTTCATCTGTGAAGTCTTTCAAATTCTGTGACCGTGTCGTACACTTTCACCTTAATTGATATTTCTAATTGGACCTCCATTTAAGACTCCATTTCTGACATCTCCTTTTCGCGGAGTCATCAATTTCTAAATATATAAATTAAATGATACAAATCAATGTTCTATTTCTCTAATATTAGGGATCACTTTGTTTTTCTCTCTCCCACGATGCAGTTTCTATTCACAAGTCTATCTATCTATCTATCTATCTATCTATCTATCTATCTATCTATCTATCTATCTATCTATCTATCTATCTATATATATATATCATATATAATATATATATATAATATATATATATATATTAAATAATAAATAAATATATATATATAAAATAATATATATATATATAATATATATAGTTTCTATCTATTATCTATATATCTATCGTATCATCTACGATCTACTTCTTTGAGTACTATGTTTAGAATAAGAATTAAAGACAAAATGCAATCTATTTATCTATCTATCTATCTATCATATCTATCTATCTATCTATCTATCTATCTATCTATCTATCTATCTATCAACTATCTATCTATCTATCTATCTATCTATCTATCTATCTATCTATCTATCTATCTATCTATCTATCTATCTATCTAGCTATCTAATCTATCTTATCTATCTGTCTACTATCTATCATCTATCTTATCTATCGTATCTATCTAATATAGATTGTATCTATAATCAATAATGCAAATCTACTTCATTTATGCACTATATCAGCGCTTCCCAACCTGGGGTACGCGTACCCCTGGTGGTACTCGGCAGACCGGTTGAGGGTACGTGAAAATAATATTGGTATTGATGGCGGAAAACACCAATGAAATTATTATGAGCCATGTTCGAAGACTTGTATATCAAGATAGAAATTATTATGAACTTTTATCATAAGTTAATTAATGTGGTTACAAATTATTTTAATGCTGTTTTTATCAGCTTTGATGTTAGACTGCTATTATAAAAAATTGAAGTAAATTTTAAAAAGTAAAATCAAAAATAAAAGCCTATAAATGTCATTAATTTGAGTATTTTGATTAGTTAGAATACCCCTAGGAACATTGCTACTTGAAAAAACAAACTTTTTTGCTTGAAGGGATGGGTGGGTGTTGGGTTATGGAAAAAAGGGAGTACTAATACATGAAAAGCCTAATCAAGAGGTACGGGAGAAGAAAAAGGTTGGGAAGCACTGCACTATATCATAAAGAGGTTGTTACATTCAGAAAGGACTATTGATCTATTGATTCTTAATCATATTTTGTATAACATAACACAAATAAGTTCTTTGAAAAAATTTCATAGTAAAATTATTTAACATAACCTATACAACATACACAAACCTACACACACACACACACACACACACACACACACACACACACACACACACACACACACACACACACACAGTATCGAATAATATTGCAACTGGAAATTATCATCTGGATTCAATAAACTTCAGGTGCACTTCAATGGCAGTGACATTATTTTACTGAACACGTCCACCGCATTCTATTTCAATTTGCAATGAGAACATAAAATGTTTTGACGAAGTCCTTTCAAATGCAACAATTATTTGATATTTTTTTTATATAATTACTCTCATCTAATAAATAAATTTAACCCTTTATTTTAATATACCCACTTAATTAGTCCCTAGAATCTCTTCCGCATTTTATTGTGCCGACACCAAAAAGTTTTCAATCTTGAATTTTATTTTCCCATAGTTAAATACTTCTCATTCATCTCATTATAGTACCTCTGTACTATATAATATAATAATAATAAAATATAATGAAAATAATAATAATAATAATAATAAAATAAATAATAATAATAATAAAATATAATAATAATCTATTTAATAATTAGAAAAATATATCTATAAAAATCAGAACACTTAAATAAGAATATTCACAATTAATAAGGACATTATCCAAAATATTTATATAATTAATAATAATAATAATCAATAATAATTAATTAAAATAATAATAATAATAATAATAATAAAATAATAATAATAATAATAATAATAATAATAATAATAATAATAATAATAATAATAATAATAAAATAATAATAATAATAATAATAATAATAATAATAATAATTAATGATAATAAAAGTTTTCGTTACAACATTGATTAAAAATAAAATGAGAAAGAAATTTCTGCAATATAATTCAATTTCCTTTTTCCTATAATCAATCCAATTCTTTGCCATGAATCTGTTTTTCCTTTCGGATTTTAATCTTCTCACTTAAGCGTTAAGATTGCGCGCCCATTCGATGAGGTTTGTGTTAAATTGGGTTTGAGTGTTTATTTCCCTTGTTTTATTCTTTTTATAAAAACCTTTTCTTGAATAAAACTATGCAAGTAAGCGACCAACATTAAATAAATAAAAAAAGATCAAATAAAATATTAAATAAAAATAAATAATAAAAAAAAAAAAAAAAAAATTTTTTTTTTAGATATTATCCCAAAATTTATTTTAAATGTAGTATCTACTTTTTCCATAAGATCACGCAATGGTATATGGTATTCAAATTAAAGTATACCACTACCCAAAATTAAAAACAGATGTATTCTTAAAACTGAGGCTAGCCGAGCACTGAATATTTCCGCATCACGCGTCCCGCACCGCACCGCACCGCACCGCACCTGGTGGTTGTGCACCATCACAGCACCGCACAGCACCACACTGGTCATCCTTTCGCAGGTCCAAGAACACAAACAATGCACCTCACCGCATCTCAGCAAAATTACCGCTCCACTCCGCACCGCCACTCGCACCTATAATTTTAACAAGTGACATTTGTGTCATGAACAAGTGACATTTGTGTCATGAACAAGTGACATTTGTGTCATGAACAAGTGACATTTGTGTCATGAACAAGTGACATTTGTGTCATGAACAAGTGACATTTGTGTCATGAACAAGTGACATTTGTGTCATGAACAAGTGACATTTGTGTCATGAACAAGTGACATTTGTGTTTCAGACAATAAAGATCTTACCTTAAAGAGGGAATTTAAACACTAAGACACGTTAATTTCACGCTTCTAAAATAGCGAATTATTTGTCGTGATGACAGCAA
>JABUQX010002510.1:0-50000 GCA_015478945.1 Trachelipus rathkii | reverse complement strand
ATTATATTCTATTATTCTTCTTCTTCTTCTTCTTATTATTTATTATTAGTATTATTATATTATTATTATATATTATATATTTATATATTATTATTTATTTATTATTATTATTATACATTATGATTATTTATTTTATTATTATTATAGTATTATTATATATTATTATTATTATTATTATTATTATTATTATTATTATTATATTATTATTATTAGGTAAATTTAAAGAATTATTATTATTATAAATCATTCCTTGAAATTAAATATGATCGTTAAAAACTGTTAACCAAACTTAAATTTACTTTGGGCGATAAGTAACTTTGTTTTGTTATATATATATATATATATATTATATAATATATATATATATATATATATATATATTATATATATATATTATAATATATATATATAATATATATAAATATATATATATATATAATATATATATATATATAATATATATATATATGTCAGCAATTAAGATTTATCCTTGGAACTAGCCTATAATAAACAGAAGACGAAACAAAAGTGGAAGAAAGCATCTTTATTTATAAAATTGGACGTTTGGGTATACTCGACTCATCTTCAGCAAAATTTACGCTTAGAGAAAATTAAAAGTTTACAAATTAAAAAAGATTACAGATAAAAAACTATATATTTCAATATTAATATACATGAATAAATGTTAACGTTAAAACAAGGAGACAAAATACACAAAAGAAAATTTATAAATAATACCACAAATTTACACAAAATGGAGAAAACTCAAACAAACGCACCTGACAGAATCTAAGAAAACTTTATAGTGTACTAAGATAAAAAATTTTAATATTCAAAAGCTAAAAGAATTGCTAGTGTTTGTATATTACAATAGTTGAAGTTGGTTTAAATATAATATATATATAATATATTATATATATATATATAATATATTATATATATATATATATAATATAATATATATATATATTATACAACTTTATTAAAAGAGTATTGTTTTTCTTCTATTTATATAAGATTTCACAAGGTAATATTTTAATTAAGCATATACTTCTATTATTACCGCTTGACATTTTGTCTGTATACCGTTACTATATATATATATATATATATATATATTATATATATATAATATATAATTCTAATATATATATATATATATATATAGTATATATATATATAATTATATATATATATATATATATATATATATATATATATATATATATATATAGTATATAATAATATATATAATAACTAGTTATATATAATATAAAAAATATACAAATATTTTTATTATATATTGCTGAAGATTTTTGTGTTTTCGTAAAATGTTCAATTTGCGTCCCCCTTTTTGTCTCTTGAAATTAAGAGTGGAAGCGCTGCATTAGACCATTGTGTTGCTCGAGCAAACGAGGCATTGTGAGCATTTTAGCATTGTGAGGCATTTTCTAAGGCATTGTGATGCCGCTCATCAAAATGAAAAACACTTTTCTCTCACAAGTTTTAAGACGATGGGGTAAAACTCGTTCTCTTCTTTAAATAAAAATACGAGAAACACTAAGAGACTCTTTCAAAAATTATATACGTTAATGATATATATATATATATATATATATATATATATATATATATATATATATTTATGTATTTTTATATGTATGTATATATATATATAATATATATTATATATTATATAATATATATATATTAATATATTATAATATATATATATATAATATAATATTATATAAAATATGACGTGATAAGATTATATATATATATTATATATATATAAATATATATATATATATATATTGTTTGTTTGCGAGTTTATTACTGGTGTCTGTTTCAAAAAGTAGCAAATGTCCGACTGGCGAATTGCATATGAAAATGAGAACGTGCGTTGATTTTATACAATTCATGTTGAAGTAACATGCCATTTTGGGTTTAAGTACGTGTGTTTGTGTGTGTAAGCACACATCTGCTGTTGTTTATGAAAAACTGTTGTGGCAAGTCCCACGCATGTTTTTTACGTTCTTTCTCAACTTCGGCTTTTCCAAGTAATTAAGCGAGCAAAGTGAATATAAAAATTTTTCCTTCAAAATTTTGTTTCGCGCAAAATTTTGTATTATTACATTTGTATTCACGCGGTAACACAGAAAATTTAAATAAATGCAAATACAACTTTCGTTCGTTAGAGAAACGTATGCTTGAGAGAGAGAGAGAGAGAGAGAGAGAGAGAGAAGAGAGAGAGAGAGAGAGAGAGAGAGAGAGACGTCATATTGAATTCCGTTCGTTGTTCAGGCTTTGAATAAAGATCTGAGCAAGACCAACGCGAATTCAATCTCTTCTCAAGAGCGAGAGAGAGATTCCCATCCGAGTCACCAGGTGGCGCTTTTCTCACACGTTCTTCCCCGTGTCCAATTTACTGTTGCCCCAAAAAAACGATCCAAAAATCTTACATGTTTCGAAAGCGAAGGCCAACCTTAATCTCTTTAGCTGAACCCCTTTGTGGGAGTCTCCCTCTGATGCAAAGGGTTACGTACTTGGAAAACAGAAATACAATATTGAAAAACTTGATTCTATAATTTGTAGGATTGTGATGTGAACGATATCCACATTCGCATGTGCACTTGCAAATGTTTGACATATCACATTCGATATACCTCTGCCGTAGGTATATATATATATATATATATATATATAATAATATTATATATATATATATAATAATATATATTATATATATTATATAATATATATATATTATATATAATATATATATATATAGTAAAGTGAACATTTCGTCGACATTTGTAAGTTAAATATCGATAAATATCGATATATCGATTCTTGGATATATCGATTTATAAATATATATATATATATATAGAAATATATATATAATTATATATATAATATATATATATATATATATAAATATATAATATATATAATATATTATATATATATATATATAGTAAATCAAATGTCCCAAATGTTTTTGAGATTTATAGAGTACGAATAGATTGTTGCGAATAAATGTCCCAAAAGTACTCATTTTTGGGATTTATTTTTTTTTGGGGTATATCACTAACGAATACCCACGGGTAGCCGCCCCGATGGCAGGAGTCCGGGTCTCTCGGCCTCTAGGTGGACTGCCGGGGACTAATCCCCCCCTCCCGGGATGGTCTCCGGAACCCCCGCTTCTTGGTCTTGGTGTCGCGGGGTTCCTCCGACCATCCCCTCCGGGTATGAAAACGTCCCCCCTCCGTCCCCATTCGGCTCGAGCCCCCTAAAAGGGTAAATACTCCATTTTAGGCTCGGACTCACTGTGCCGAAAAAGTATATATATATATTTATTTAATATATATATATATATATATATATACATATATATATATATATAATTTATATATATATATATAATAATATATATTATGATATTATATATATACTTACGGAAAAAAAATAAAACAATGCTAAAAAACCTAGCAAACTCCATTCGATGTTTTGTTAAATGTTGCCAACTCAAAATGAAGGCACTAGATTTTATTAAAAAAAAGTCAAAATGACAATATTTGATGAAAAAAGCAAATAGGTCGTATAAATCCATATTTAAAGTTAAATCAAAACTGGACAAGTTCGTTACTTAAATCTAAAAAAAATTTGATAAATCCAGTAATAATATTTTGCGAAAACAGTAAACCACAATGTTTACTATTAACATAAAAATAAAGATTTCCTCCTATTTTTCGTATTTCAATTACTTCTTTACACTTTCCACAAACTTTTTTCTAACTATCAAACAAAACTATAAATCATTAGCGTAATTTTATTTTTTCTAAACAGCTTTCACAAACCTTTTAAACTGACTATTAAACAAAATGTATAGCCAGAGAGATGCTAAAACTTATAATCTATATTTCACAAAGTTGAAATAAATTTTTAAAATAGGAACAAAAAATTATGTGGACCTCACTCTTCAGATGTTAAAAATTAATGACGTTTATTATTTTATATATAGATATTTTAATTTTGAAACGGTCAAATAATGCCCAAAAGGAATATAGCCCATGTCACAACATCTAGTTCATTCTCAAATGGGTTTCCTCGATATTTGTAACAAATATCGATTAAAATATCGATTGGGGGGGGCAATTCTCATATAGCCATATATAATATATAAGTATATATTATAATATAAATATATATATATAATATATATATATATATATATATATTATATCATATATATATATTAATATATATATAATATATATATATATATATATATATATAATAATATAATATATATATATATATATATATATATAATATATTGTATATATATATATATATACTATATATAGGTCAGCTGCTGTTATAGCCGTCATATTGATCTTAAAAACTATTAATGCCACAGTAAAACGGAATACATTGCTGGAAAGCTGGTCCAAAGTTTGCAAAAATGTAAAAAGAAAATAAAAAAAAAAAAAAAAAAAAAAAAAAAAAAAAAAATTAGATTTCAAAAAAACTACAGATAGCTACAGCGAAAAGATTCATTTTGAATTCTTGGTAAATTTCACATAAGAAAAGTAAAAAAAATTAAAAAAAATAAAAAAAATTATTTGTTAATAATTATAGTAATATGATTAGAGAGCCTATTTTAGAGACCTTTTATTGTTACTCGTTAAAATAAATAGACTTCAATAAATTTTCCTTTTTTTTTTTTACTAAAAATACCCCGAAGGGTATACCGCAACCGATGCAGGAGTCGGGGTTCTCTCGCCTTCCGGGAATACGGGGTAGACTAATTCCCCCCCTCCGGGGAGGGTCTCGGAACCCCCCTCTTTTATTTGGGTGTGGCGGGGGTTCCTCCGCCCCTCCCCTACGGGGTATGAAAAACGTCCCCCCTAGTTCCCCGTCGGCTCGAGCCCCCTAGTGTTCCGTATAAAGCAAAATTTAATAAAAAGTCTATTTATTTTAACGAGAACCAAGGTAAAGGTACTCTAAATAGGCCTTCGTAATCATATTACTATAGATTATTAACAATAATTTTTGTTGTTTTTTTTACATTTTCTATGTGAAATTTTACCGATTCCAAAAATTGTATTCCTTTTCGCTGTAGCTATTTAGTTTTGAGATATAATTTTTTTTATTTTATTTTATGTGTTTATTTTTTTTATTTTTTTTTTTTTTTACATTTCCAGGGCAAACTTTGGACCTGAGCATTCCAGGCAATGTATTCCGTTTTACTTTTTAGCATTAATAGTTTTAAGATACATATGACGGCTATTAAACAGACGCTTGCAATATATATATATATATATATATACTATATATTATATAATATATATATATATATATATATATATTATATATCAATATTATATATATACTATATATAATATATATATATATATATATTATATATATAAATATATATATATATATAATATATATATATATATAATATATAAAAGTCTTTTTATCCATGTCCATATCCATATCGCTATCGATTGCATGAATCCGAACACATTTGACAAAACTAAAACTAAAACTGTATTAAGTCAAAATAAATCTTGTATTGCAATAAAGAAGCTTCACAACCTTTAAAAATATTTTTTTTAAAAAAAAAGCTTTTTAAACTTTGCTACCTAACGTAACTTGAAATAACCTTACTTAACGTAACATAACCTTACTTAACCTAACCAAACTTATATTATTATATTATTTATTTCACTTTCCATCGTTCAATAAACAACAAAACAACAAAACAACAATTTATATAAATATATATGAAAATAATTCCAACTTTTGTCACTATGCGTTTGCGTTCAACATTTTGTCGATAACGTAACTATGGAAAAAAAATTGACTTCAGCTTTCATGGGACAGAGATAATGGACATGATATAATATATTTAATATATATATATATATATATATATATTATATATATATATTATATACAATATATATATATTATATAAAACATATATATATAATATATATATATATATATATATATATATATATATATATGAAAGAAATAAAAAGACGAATAGAAGCTTTGATATCATTTAATTAGGACGTTTCGGGTTTATCCAAACCCATCATCAACTAAAACACAAGTTAAAATTACAATAATATTATGAAAGTTAAAACATTAAAAATAATAATAATAATAATTAATAACAATAATTAACAATAACAATAATTAATTAATTAATAATAATAATAATAATAATAATAATAATAATAATAATAATAATAATAATAATAATAATAATAATAATAATAATAATAATAATAATAATAATAATAATATATGATATTATCCACAATAATAAAGAACAAAAATAGTAAGACGAAAAATAAAAGGAAAAAAATTTATATAAAAATTTTAAAAATAAAATTATATCAAAATTATAACCTATATTATATTACCTGTTTAGTTGACAGTCTCGGGAGGAATGTACTATAATAACAAAAACAATTGCTTATATTCTAGATTATCAGAAGATTGGTTGGTTGTGTGTTGGGGCATTTTTAAAAAATAAATATAAATATACATTTGGCACAATAGAAGCTCGTTAAAAACATCAATTATCAATTTCCAAAAATTTTCCATCTTATAAAATTATTTTTATACCTGTCAATGATTTTAAAATAAATAGTTTTTTCAGGATGAAAGATATTCTGCCGGCTTGTTTGAAGTCCTCAGTTATTTATTCCTATTCTTGTGCGGACTGCCAAGCCCGTTATGTGGGCCAGAGGGGCTTACAGCTGAAGCTGATGATTTCAAAACATCTGGGTCTTTCATTTAGAACAAATAGACCATTAACTTCACCTGAGAACTCTGCCATCAGGACCCATTCTTCAGAGAACCGTCATGACATCTCAAAAGATAGCTTCAAGGTGTTGTCTTCGGCGTCAGGTTTACTTGAGCGAAAGATTCTCGAGAGTTTGTTTATACATAGTACAAAGCCACAACTTAACTCAGATGGCTCCTCAATTAAGTTATTTTTGTTTTAATTTTGATTTTAATTTATTTATTTATTTATTTACTTTAATAATCCCGTTTTAATCACTGTGTAATTTACTCTATTGTGCCAAATGTATATTTATATTTATTTTTTAAAAATGCCCCAACACACAACCAACCAATCTTCTGATAATCTAGTATATAAGCAGTTGTTTTTGTTATTATTGTACATTCCTCCCGAGACTGTCAACTAAACAGGTAATATAATATAGGTTATAATTTTAATATAATTTTATTTTTAAATTGTTTTATATTTTTCTTACTATTTTTGTTCTTTATTATTATTATTATTATTATTATTATTATTATTATTATTATTATTATTATTATTATTATTATTATTATTATTATTATTATTATTATTATTATTATTATTATTATTATTATTATTATTATATTTTAATTTTTTAACTTTCATAATATTATTGTAATTTTAATTTATGTTTTAGCTGATGATGGGTTTGGATAAACCCGAAACGTCCTAATTAAATGATATCAAAGCTTCTGTTCGTCTTTTTATTTCTTATAAAGTTCCCTAAGAACAAGTCTATTGGATATATACATATATATATATATATATATATATATATATATATATATATATATATATATATATATATATATATATATATTATATATATATTATATATTATATATATATATATATATATATATATATATATAATAATAATAATAATAATAATAGACTATCACGAGTTCTCGTGAAAAGAGGAGGTTACGAACAAGAGTTCAAAAGAACAGCGTTCGCTGTAATAGCAAAATATAAGGAAGGTGAAGAAACAGTTGGACAGTCTGAAAGAGATTGGAGAAAATGATTGAGAGTGAAAGAACCGTTAAAGAGAAAAGACCTAGGCTAAATCCTTTTGTGAAGAGTTGCATGAGTGGTGCCACTCCAGATATGTAAATCAGATACATGAAGAGCAAGCAACTTTCGGTGCTGTGCAAAAAGTTCTGAAAGCGTCTCAGAATACATAACCTCTAAGAGGATTGTTAAGTGAAAGAAATAATGAGATTCTTCCAGTACAGATCATGAGAAGAAAAAAAATGATAAGAATATTAAGGACAGTGGAAGATTTCAAGTTGTGTATCTATTAATTTTATAGGTAAAGATGTGACAGATAGGCCATTTTGAATACGTACAAATCAAGGAAATTTGAAAAATAAAAGAAAGAAGAGTGCGTCAGATATTACCCGTAGAGGCGTGCATGTAAGAAGGAGAACACTGCTAAACTGCTAGTTCTAGTGTTGGTGCTGTAGAGAGTGCAACGTAGAGTAACAAGGATGATTTCTGGCTTTGATGGTAGGTGCTATGAGGAGAGTCTGAAGGAGTTAGGAATGTTTTCTGTAGAAAGGCGATTTTTTTAGAGGGGGACATGATAAAAGTCTACAAAATTTTTACCACACACCTGAATAATAGTGAGACCAATAAGACCACATACGGGAGACCAAGGGGCACGCTAAGAAAATTAGGAATAAGGCATTCCATCTTCATGTAAGGAAACTTTCATTCAGTAATAGATGTTAATTTTTGGAATGGTTTTCCGCAAGAGGTTGTTGAGTGGGTCTCATTTGCAACATTTAAGGAAGGATTGGATAAGTATATGGATGGTTTAGGCGTCATATAAAGTATTTTGACTAAGCCAAATTGGTGTTGGATTACATCGCGTTGGATTATATCTTGAAGCAAACATCCACTGATATGGGTGTCCAGCAGGTGTCATTGCTGGCCTTAGCAGATGACTTAGTGCTCCTAGCCTTTTCACGGCTGGGAATGCAAGCAAACCTGGTTGCTCTGACGAAGGCGGCGAGATCTTTGGGTCTCGAATTTGGGTTCTACAAGCGCGCGTCGGTTGGTCTGCGTTGGCTGGGGACGGCCAAAAAGTTTGTCCACGACCACACTCCATTCGTGGTCGAAGAGACAAACATACCGATGATGAACTCGACTGGTAAACACCGAGGAGTTTAGGTCACGTCTTCTGGCGAAGCGAAATGGTCCTTGGGGGACTTGAGGGACAGGCTTAGGAAACTTTCCTCGGCTTACCTCAAGCCACAGCAAAAGTTGCACTTGTTAGTCAACTATCTGATACCCAAATACACATACCTGTTGCAGCACGAGCAACTTACAATCAGGGCGCTGCGTGAGACAAATAGAATGGTTCAAGCAGAGGTGAGGAAGTTTATGCATCTTCCTTCTTCTGATACTCCTGTCCCCATGTTCAGTCAACCGCCCCTAGGGGTGGGCTGGGAATACCGGAGTTTGAGCAGTCCATTTGCACTAAGCTTGAATCATTGCGCGGCGAGATGGAGCGACAGGGCGGGTGTAATGGGCCCTGGCCCTTCAGTCTATCAAGAATACCGGCTCGTCGGAGGACAATGAGGATCAAAGTAGTGGAGCTTAGAGGACGGACTTGGTCTTGGCGGTGTGCTACGAAGCAATCGGGCTGTTACAGCTGGATTGTGGACGGCACTCGCCTGATGCGAGGTTCAGTGTATGTCGATTCCGTAAAGATCCGACAGGGCTTGATTGCCACGCAAGAAAGATCTAACAGATGACGTTACATCCCTGCCGCCGAGATAAGATGTGATCTGGGTTGTCCCAGGGTAGAAACCTCGGTACATGTTCTCCAGGAATGTTCGGCGGTAGCCCCTCTTAGGACGGTTCGTCATGATAACTTGAATATTCTATTAAAATCTGTAGTTGGAGTAAGAGGGGATGGCAAAAAAAGTCCTGCCATTCCCATCCAGCGGCCTGCGACAAACCGACTTGCAGGTTTTCTGGGACGAAGGAACTGTCCTAGTAGTTGACACTACGGTAGCGGCAGATGCGAACGCGTGCGCCCTTGATGTAGTCGTCCAGCGGAAGGTCGACTACTACAAGGTTTCTGCTATTGAAGAGTGGGTGCGCACGCGTTCGGAATGATCTTTCATCGAGTTCAGTGCTGTGGCCTTCAACTGGCGTGGCGACTTGGCAGGGAGGTCGCACACCTTGTTGAAGCGGTGATTGAAAAGGTGAGCGCATCAAGCTGCTAGAAGTGCTCTTGATGAAAGGCAGTGTGGCGATCTAGCGATTCTTTAACAGTGCCGCCGGTGGATGGGGTTAGGCTCCATGTTTGTCTTCGGGGCTGGAGCTTTCTGAAGACTCTCGCTCGGCACTCTACCCGCCCGTGTTGTAAGAACTCTGTATATAAGTGAGTGACAGTTCTCCCCTGTAGATACACAGTCGTGCAAATATGAGGAGATGGAGATTTAGGGATCAAGGAGTTGTGTAACTCAGCACACTTCGTGCTGATAGGTGATGGTAGGCGGGGAAGATTTTACCGAAACCCACCCTCAGTGGTCCCTTCGCTCGGCATATTCATACGGGCTTCGGTCCATATGGAAGGGTTACCATTCTTGAACGGAGTGGTTCTATAAAAAAAAATTGCATGTTGTAACTATGACAAACCTGTTAAAGCTTGTAGTGTTATCATGTGCCTTAATTATAGTTTTCGCTCTCGGTAGTAGCTTAGTTGGTGAATATAATATGTTAGATATTGATAAGCCCTAGAGTGCTGTGCAAGCTTTGGATGAGCATGTTGAGCTATTGGTCCTCTTTACTCAGGTTTGACTGTGGTAATCTCGATAGAACCATATGACTTCTTACGGTCACAATACTTTCAGCTGTTGAAAATATTCAGCGGCATTATATGCTCATTGTTATTCACATCCATATGAAGTATAACACATAAAAAAAACTTTATAGCAGTGAATGCAACTAGCTACTATATTAGATTGCAATGGCAGACTACTATTTTAACAGAAAAAAAGTAAGAAAATGGACAAAACTCACACGAATGGGCGAAACAAGGTTGGTGGAAAGTTTCGATGGATTGTTACGATCTAGAGAAATTTTTAAAGCATTTGATGAAACTTTAGAGGATCAAGATATTAAACCTTCTTTCTTCAAAAAATCAGATCTTTTGAATCTGCAATGAAAAGCAAATTTGTTTCAAGTTTATTTGAGATTTAAACTTTATTAACATACACTTTTCCAATATGTATTACATTTGCAGTCTTTGAGTTTTAATAGTATCAAAAATTCTTAATATTTGTTCACTTAATCAGCAAAATAATCGACAAAAATTGACGATGACAATTAATCGTCCCATCACTATTAAGGTAGTCATAGTTAGTTTTTACCAGGGCTGCGGAGTCGGAGTCGGAGTCGTGGAGTCGGAGTCGTGGAGTCGTGCAATTTTCCCGGAGTCGGAGTCGGAGTCGGAGTCGAAAAATCTGTGCAAAGTTGGAGTCGGAGTCGGAGTCGGAGTCGAAGATTCCTGAGTAAGTGGAGTCGGAGTCGGAGTCGGAGTCGAAGATTCCTGTGTAAGTGGAGTCGGAGTCGGAGTCGGAGTCGAAAATTTAGAGAATTATTATTATTATTATTATTATTATTATTATTATTATTATTATTATTATTATTATTATTATTATTATTATTTTTATTATTATTATTATTATTATTATTATTATTATTATTATTATTATTATTATTATTATTTTATTATTATTTTATTATTATATTATTATTATTATTATTATTATTATTATTATTATTATTATTATTATTATTATTATTATTATAAAAGTTTTGATTTTATTTCCAACGTTCTAAATATTTATTTTTGTACATAATTTAATTTCCTTAAATAATCTTTGAAAAAATAATATACAGGAGAAGAAGAAGATATATTTATTTAGATTTCCCGACGCGTTTCGTCTCTATTACTTGGACCATCTTCAGAGGGATTATTTTTGTAAGGCGAATTTGAGTCTTTTACAATGCAGGTATAATTTTAATACAATGATCCAGTATTGTGTCTGAACTGATAAATACATAAAATTTTTATGTTAATGTTCTGGTTAAGTGTTTTGATTGTACAAAGGGCCTCCGCAATTTTATGTTTCTGGATTTCACACGATCCGTATAATAATGTGAAGTGTTTAGAAATATTACCTATATTTGATTGACCATGTGCCGTGTTGAAATGTTCAAAGATTTTGTTGGGGCTGTAGAGATGTTGATATGCCCTGTCCGACAATCTATTTTCTTCGTGTAACCAATATATGTCGACGTACAGTCTAATCAGGCAGTTAAAATTGGTACAACAACGTGATGGTGTCGGGCCAAAGCATCTCTTTGTGCCTAAAGGAAGAATGCCAGTTGTTTGGACTTATGGTATAGTCTGACTTTGATTTTTGAGGTGTCTTTAGTTTTGAGGTAGGAATTCAAAATATTACGAAGGCACTTCTCTTCCTTATTGACAAATAGCATTGGAAGTTTTTGAAGAAGAAATTTATCGAATTTTTCTGATTATTATTTTTACTTTCTTTATTATATAATTTTGTAAGGTTTTATTAATTAAATTTTCAACTGAATATTGTGGATGATCACCAGTTAATTAAATTTTACTTAATGCGGGAAATTTTCTTCATCAAAAGTTTTCCAAAGTTGATAAACATAGGTTGTATGCTCTGTAAACTAAAAATTTTTACGATAGATTCTTTGAAAATAGTCGGTGAATAGGATCCATAATTCATATACAGACCATTATCAGTGGGTTTTGACATGCATGCCTGTAGATAATGAGCCGTCAGATTTAACATTGATTTTGATGTCTAAAAACAGATAGCATTTATTAACCTAAGTTTCGTTTGTGAATTTTAAGCATGACAAATCTTGAATTCTATATTGATGAACTGATGTATAATGATCTATGTCTAAAATAACGTGAGGGTTGTTCGTCGGACATACCTTATGTAAAATACGGGTTAAAGTTGTTTGTTTCCGAACAGGATTTTTGTTTTTCCAGATTGAACATATAGAAGTCAGCAATGTAGGTCCAAGTGAGTGAATCCATCGGCACTCCATCAGTGCTAGATAATGTCTTTCTTTTAAAATTTTTAAACGCGTGTTTGAGCTACACAAATTAATGAAAAGGTTCTCATTATGTTGTTCTGATTATACCTGGGGGTAGGTCTATTTGAGTGATACACTTCGTTAATTATTAATGTCAATTGTATCAAGAACCGGTACATTTATGAACAAAAATTCTACATCAAGTGAGGCGAATATTTATTAGTGGCATTCAAGTTTTAAGTTTGATAATTTACATAATGATTCATTATTTGATTTAAACTATGAAAGAGTTATTAAGATATGGTTAGAATAATGCTGTCAAGATATTGGGCAATTCATGTTGTAACCGTTCTTCACATATATATTTACAGGATCTCCAAAAGTTGAATTTTCTGAAGTTTTTATGTATTTTAGGCAATCTTATATTATATATTATATATTAATATATATAATATATATTATATATATATATATATATATTATATATATATATATATATTATATATATATATATTTATATATATTATATATATATATATATATATAGTATATTTATATATATATATATTATATATATTTATATATATATATATATATATATCATAAATTATAAAATCCAGTTCCTTTAATTTTGTCAAAAATTCTTTTGTTTTTTATTTCATAACCGATTCTATTAATGCTATTATTATTATTAAATTATTATTTTTATTATATATTATTTATTATTATTATTATTTATTATTTATTATTATTATTATTATTTTATTATTATTATTATATTTTTATTATTCTATTATTATTACTTAAATATTAAAACTGTTAATTTTATAATGGCTGTTTTTATAATTAAGAATAAAAAAAATTTGCATTTTATAATTGCGTTATACATTTGTTTCCGAAACTGAAATATATTTGTTGTCATGATTGTTGGGCCTTGCATCTTTATAGTCTTTACGGTATTTTACCGTATAGCATTTGGAGATTAGATTCATTGAAAAAGTGTATGGTTTTTTATTCTCAAAAGCAAGCGAAAAAAAAATTGTTGAAACAAAAAAATGTTTTACTGTAACTCTGTAAGCCACTAATCTGAGTCAGAGTCGAAATTTTGAATTTGACTGCTGGGGTCGGAGGTCGAAGTCGGAGTCGGAGTCGAAATTTTTTTTGTTTAAGTGGAGTCGGAGTCGGAGTCGGAGTCGAAAATTTTTGTTTAAGTGGAGTCGGAGTCGGAGTCGGAGTCGAAAATTTTTGTTTAGGTGGAGTCGGAGTCGGAGTCGGAGTCGAAAATCTAAATTTGAATTTAAGGAGTCGGAGTCGGAGTCGGAGTCGAAAAATTAATTTTACGACTCCGCAGCCCTGGTTTTTACTTAGGATTGTGCGAGTAAAAATAATATGTAGTTAGCAAGTACTAGGTTATATTTTTTCTTCGTCTTCTTTTTAACTTAAATTTTTAGTGTTTCTCTCTCTTTTTTTTTAACTTGGTGTTTTAACGTAACATCATATTTGGGTAATCATTATTTTAATTTATACACATTTAGCCTCTACTTTTGTTGATTAATGGTGTTTTTTTCGTACGCAAACTTGTGAGGGTGTGCGAGTGCGTGAGTGTTTTTAACTTTCTAGATTATTCATACTTTGCATATTTAAATGCGGTTTTAGCGTTTTAAAATTTCCGGTTTTTAATTTAGGTTTGTGTGTGAACAATTTTATCCTGAATTCTCCTTTGGTTTTTGTCTGTAGTTGTTGTTTTTTGTTTTGTTGTTGTTGTGTGTGCGCGTATGAGGGCAGATTTGCACAGGCGCTGGTTTTCTATTGACTTTAGCGTCATCCGTGGCTTACACTCTAACTCTGCATCCGTGTAATACCACCTCTCTAACCCTAATCTTTTGCTCTTGTCTGAGACCCAGATGGCTAAGAATTCGTCCTCTAACTCATTTAATATATTCAACTATAGCTTATTTCATAATTTCCGTCTGAAGGGTGAAGTATGTGCCTACTGCCTATGTAAACATTAATACTCATGTAACATGTCTCAAAAATCTCGAATCTCCTAACTTCGATGTTCAGTGGCTTTAATATCTTTCTACTACAATAATCTTGTGCTTCTGCTACTGTTCTCCTAACAACAGATTTTCATGCTTTTTTTGAATACTGAGGTCCTCTATTTAGGGGATTCAATGTACCAGTCATTAATGTTGAAAATTCACTAGTAACATAAGATCACAAAACTTTGTTGCGTACGTAAGCATAACATCTTACTTTGTCTTAAAATTGAGGATGCAGTAATTAGGTACAATATGGTTTCCTGTTTGAGTGCTCAAACGGCAGATTTCAATGAGGAAAAATTTCGAGGAAGAAAGCGGATGCTCTGTAAAGTAGTGGATTAAAATAGGTAAATTAAATGTTGCAGAATTTAATGAAGAAAAGAATTAGCATCAGGACAATTTGGCGTTTTCCTGACTGCGCCTTATGCTAAGGCATCATTTTACTGTTCTTAAGAAGTATTGTATTGTTAGAATAGCTGAGTTTGCGAGGTGGATACAAGAGAAGAAAGAAATCTGCACTAACTAGTTAATGCGGCTAAAATGCTTCTACTACAGTCGGGCAGCCGTGAAATTGCTCGACGTGCAGCAATGCACTGTGCAGTTCATTAGCAAGAATGTGAGGTCAGCGACGTGCGTAGATTTACCACTCACAAAATGGAACTGTCCCAGTCTTAGTCAATAAGTTTTTCTTACTGCTGTTTTTTTCTGACTGTCGCAAGAAATTACTGGGTATGTAGCCATCTCCAAATCATTTTCGTTGGGTTTATTTTTTTTGCAGCTAATTGCTCTTATGAACAATAAAATACTGCTTGTGGAACTTTTACCATAATTATAAGCATATGACACTCACATGTGCATTTCAATTGAAAATGCATACATAGATAGTATCTCCTCTCTCCATCCATTTTATATACATTTGCTTTAGTTCATCCAGGGATACATCAGAAAAAAATTCTTCGTCAAACCGCCAGTTTAAATTCATGCAGAAAGGGATATCCATTTGTTCTTTAACAGCAATCACCGCTTTCTTATCCACGTCAGCGTTCGCATTCACTTTGATTTCCTCCCATTTCCCCTTACCTTAATATGATGATAAAAGTATGAGGAAAAATATATCTTGGAAATTATTTATTTATTTGGAGTTGGGCGTTGGTTATTCTTTCTACTCAGACTTTTGATTCTATTAAATTTCTGATTCTTGGATCCTGACTATGTTCAACCTGCTCAGACTCTACAATGAATGAGCACTCTGTTAGTGAACGTAATGACCATAACTCTCATCTGTTTCCTCACTAACTGATTTATGCTAGCGGACAAAGCCGTGCATTAGGTCCGCCTTCCTATTCAGCCCCATATCATACCTTGTGATTGAGGGTCACTATTGCGGTCCTTAAGGGTCTCAACTCCACTGGTTATGAATTTGGTACTGTCTCTTTTAGGAGGGGTCTGGCTCTGCTTTAGGGGAGGTTCCGTAGCGCTCGCGGCACGCTGCTAATTCCTCGAGAAAAGCGATAGTATACGAAGGACGCGCTGGGCCGTTGTCAGGATTCGCTGCCGGTGTTAGAGTGGCAGCAGTAGCTTTCTCCTGTCGATTGTTTCTCAGCGAGCCTGACCTGCTCTATTTATCCTCCGTCCGTCCTCCCGCTAGTAGTTGCTCCAAACGCTCGACTTCTAGGTAAGTAGTTTCGCTGCGGCCCGGCTGCTTCGGCGGTTGCTGCGGATTCTGGAATCTCTTTGGCTATTGACATCCTTGTCGTTAATATTTACCGCTAGCGTCGGAGGAGGTGCGGTCATCGCCTTCGACCGTCTACGTGTGTGCGGCGCTTTTTTTGCGTGCGGGTGTCGCAGATCAGCGATGTCTAGCATAGCGGAGTTTGGACTGACGGTCTACTTATCTATGTGTTAATTCAGTCAAAGAATAACCAAGGGTGTACCTCTAAGGCCTGCTCAGCGAGGACAGAACCCGTCGTTAGAGCAAAGGCAAATGCTGGCTTGTCCTTGTTCCGCGATTTCTCGTAGAAGTGACGACATACGGAACGTGAAGCGAGGGCCTCGATCGATCCTTTTGACTGTCTGAGAGTGTTGACAAGAGTGGGTGTCAGAGAAGTACCACAGGGGATAACTGGCGCTTGTGGCAGGCAAAGCGCTTCATTTAGCTGACGTCGATCTTTATTGATTCCTTCCGATGTCGCAATAGCATCCTATCTATTTTCGACCGTGCAGGAACAGCCAATGTCGGTTGTTTTCATACTCCCTAACGGGGAAACGTGAGCTGAGTTGTAGACCGTTCGCGAGACAGTCTCAAGCTGCTTTCTCCTACTGTGTCCGTAAAGCGAGCCGTGCGAATCGTGCGCCTTTCTCTGCTCTCGCCGCTGTCTAGTAGCCTTGCGTTACCATGCGTTTGGCGCATCCTTACGGATTGTGCAGCACCTTGTCAGCTAATCTCTGTGCTCCTAAGCTTCCGGCACTATTCCTGACGCCCCTGAAAGAGTGCAGAAGGCCGTTTCGGGATGTCTCGACGACATGATGCGGAGAAACGCTCTGTGAGGGCTAGAACGATATAACGGAGCGGTGTCTTCCTCCGCTTCCGAGTGGTTTCCTGGTCGCAGTGGCGTCTGTTTTGTGAGCTGGCGGCGAACTTTCCCACTATTATTCACCACTCCCCGCACTTTTTGTGGCGTATTAAGAACGGGATCGGGCTGCTGAGTAGAGTATACCTCTGACGGCGTCTACTTGCCTCAGGGCTTACCGTGTCATGGTTTCTTCTATAATCGATTTTCACAGCGCCTCGACAGGTCCTCTTCTACGTTTGTGTCTGTTTTGCGTGTAGTGATCCGGTACGCTCGGGTGAGTCATACCACTAACCTGGGGAGCAAAGGACCGGCAATGCTCCAGCCTTCCGGCTGCCCGAACTCGCAATTTCCTGGATTTGCTTGGCGTGCGCTGGCCTGTACAGGACGTTTGTCTGAGGCCGCTATGGATTCGTATATTTCGCGCCGCTCCGGCAACCATGCACTTAGGTCCCGATGTTCTATTCATCGTGCCTCTCGTCCATTCATATACAGAGAACGTGAATGGAGATGAGTAACTCACAATTATGCTGCTCCCTCGTTATGTGACCTGTCCTACTCAGATTGGACTCTGCTCTACGTCCTACGTTTTGTGGAATCTTTCCGGCGTGGATTACTATATCCTTGCTGTGCGAGCTATCGCACCTGCATGGTGTAGTTATACAAATTTCAGGGCTTTCGTGAGTCAGCGCTCTACAAGGGCGTGTTGATAGAGTAGTTTACTCGTCTTATCCATTCATACGGAAACCCTAACTCTCCGATCCGCGTGCTCTCTCTAGCGGGCACTCTCACTCTACTCTTCTCCTCTCTCTCGTGAAGACTTCTCTGAGACTAGTCTCGCTCATAGCGTTCAACCCTCTCTACTCGCTGTATTGGCGCGATATGCCGGTCACGGTCCTTGCTGCTGCACTTTCAATTACAATAAAATATCGCAAAGGCAGAATAAGTGTGCTTGCTTAAAAACCATCAAAAATACACAAAAGAAGGTTGCATAGAAAAGCGGCACAGCAAAAAAAAGAAAACTAAGAGGGGGGGGTTTGGGTTGGCGGTGTTTAGAGTGCGAGACTTTCTTTTTCCCCTCCCCCCCCTCCCCCCCTTTTTTTATTTTTTTTTTTTCTCCTTGCTTCTTTTCTTCTGAACGACTCGAAGCCATGATATGCCCGCATCCACTACGCTACTAAAATTGTTGTTGTTGTAGCCTGCGACATCGGGAATATTCAAAAGTGCCGAAAGCAAATATTACTTCAGCGCCACAGTCATCTATCGAGTTTCAACGAGAGCGGAATTCGGAGTAATTGAAAAAATTATCTGCGTAAGGTCCAGCGTTGAAGTTGATTCCCTGCAGAAAACGCATATACGCTCAGGGTGACTTTTAGCAAATCACGAGTATCCGTGAATCAACTCTGGAATAATCTCTCTCGCGGCGATGTTCCTGATGAAGATGCTGCCTCTTTCGACTGCGAGCGGGGTCCCGGACGGGGATGCCCTGTGACGCTCTCGGCTTAAGACGCATTTCCGTCTTAAGGGCGTCCGGGCGTGACGATAGTAGGGTCAGGAATCCCTCAGGCGCCGGGCCGGCCTTTTACACGAGACCTGCACGCGCTCTCTCAGAACTTCTAGGCGAACGAGTTTCACGGAGGAAAGAGAGAGGAGTATTTCGCTTGCGTGAGATTTATTCCAGTGACTGACGGATAGGAACCTGCTCTGCGTAGTAGCTATGACTCTACGAAAGCAGTAGCACGCTCCTGGACCCCAATTGCTAGTTTAGGGTCTGTCGCTGTGGGTAGTAAAGACAAGCTTTTGATCCATCCGGGTGTCGAGATTCGAATTCGAAAAATTTCGCTTGGAGACCAGCGCTGCAAGTTGATCCCTGCAGAACGCTAGCTCAGGTAGTGGATTTAGCGGAAAAATACGATTCGAATTCCAAACTCGTGGACATATCTCGCGCGTAGTTTTGCCTTCGCGAGAAGCTCTGTTCGACTCTCTGAAGTCTCGCGGCGGGATGCCTTTCCGGGTTAAGGCGCGATTATTAATTTCCCCGCTTTTCTTATAATCATGGTTCAAAGGGCTGGTACGAGAGTATGAATCCCTTCCAAGAGGCCCGGTGCCTACCCGTTCAGGAGATTGAACTTGCATCTCTTCTCACTCTCAGCCACGAAGGGTTTCCGACTCGCGGAGGAAGCGAGAGGAGTTTTCGCCTGCCGCGAGATTAGTGAACCTGGAGGCAAACGTGACTCTGAGTCAGCATCTCTACGAAGCATGTAGCAGCCGACGCACGACCCATAGTTGTATGTCTTTGCTGCCGTGTCAAGCATAAAGAAATAAAACTTTGTGTGATACACCGAAGTCCAGAGTCTACTAGCGAGCCGGGTGAAGTGTGAATGGCTCCAGAATTGCTTCAGTACGAGAGCACAGTTCAGAGCATCAGATCCTTTTGTAGTGTTCTATGTTTGACGCTTGTGGAACGTGTTGACCTCAGAACATGTTTGTCTTTTGTTTTTTTAAAGTCAAAGGTCTGCCGGACTGAACGTGATTTTTCTGACGATCAACTGAAGTCAACGTCACTGTGGCTGGCCGTCGCGTAATAGCTGCGCGCTCTACGTCCTGCACACCTCTGTTCATGATGGAACTTCTTTTCATCATCTGTGTGTTCCTAGGGGGATCTAATATTGATTATTTTGATTTCATTCAGAATCGTCACTTTAAAGCCTGCGTCTGGTAATCAAGAGGCAGGCAACTGTGAGTTGCTGAGGGTGATGTGACTGTGACCTTGACAGGTGGATTGCTCAACCCAGTCAGTAGTATTCACTGTGCCCGTCTAATGAGTTGCATGCGACTATACGAAAAAGATATAATTAAAAACTTAGTTATCTCTGTCCGATTTCCTCGAGCGAGTTCGACTGTATCCGAACGAGCCGCTAACGCGACACATTTGAACTAAATCTCGACGCTGAATGCTTGCCCCCAGGATAAGCCTACTCTTTGTACTTCTGAAAGCCCGAGCAGAGAAATAGGCGGGTCTGTGCTGCCCCCCGCCAGTCAGCAGTCCTTCGAGCGATAAGGGACGGAGGCGGAATCCATGCGAGACCTCGAGCAAAACTGGTTAAAAAAAATAAATAAATACCACACGCCCGCCTTTGACAGAGACCTGCCCTTCATCACGTTCGTAATGTGTACTGAGGCAAGAGGTTTCTTGCGGAGGACAAGGAGATAGGAGTGTTTTTCGAGCTCTGGCGAGACTCGATGGAAAGGCGGAATTGGAAAGGGCATTTCTCGCCGCGCTCGACAGGGCATATCATAGCGCCACCGGCAACGCAGAGGTTAATGCTCGCCCGGTAACGGCTCCGGCGATTTGGGATTCGAAATGAAAAATTCGGCTCGTAAGTCCAGCGCCGCAGTTGATTCCCTGAGAAAACGCATCCTCAGCGGTTGAGACTCTGGCGCGGACATAATTCTTATTTCGAATCCCGAATCCAGATAATTGGCAATAATCTCGCGCGGATGTTGCCCCGCAAAAGCTTCCTCTTTTGACTACTAAAGTCCTCGGACGGATGCCTGTTGCCTGGGGGACAAGCATCTATACAGCGATTTAACGAGACACGTGAGCTGGCACGGCAGCTTATGAAACCGCAGAGAACCAAAAAAAAGAAAAAGAAAGAACAAGAGAAAGTGGAGGAGGACGAACCCCGAAGCCTTTGACAGAGACCGTTGCCTGCCTTCTCACTCGTATTAGGCGAAAGGGTTTAGCAGGGAGGAAAGGAGAGGAGTTTCGAGCACTGATAGATGGACCGTATCGCATGAGGATATCCCGTGAAAACACTGGATTCGGGGAAGGCATTCTTCGCCGCCGGGCTTCGACAAGGGCGATCACTTATTGCCGCCCACAGGTTATGCGGTATGTGCGCCCACCCTCGTCACGGTTGATACCATATTTGGGTGCGAAAAAGAATTGAAAAATTTCTCTGAAGATCCAGCGCTGAGCTGTGATATCCTCTGTGAGAAACGCATAGCTCAGGGTGACTGGGCGGAAAATTCTATTCGAATCCAGACATTCTTGTAAGGGTTCAAATAGGCCGTAACCTTCGCCCCATTGAGTGTAATGCTATTCCCGAGAAGCTCTTCTCACTCTCTCTGAAAACCTGAGATTCCCGAGCGGAAGAGGAGACAGCAGTTTTCCGCTGGCGCGAAAATATCCCGTTAAAAGACGATCCGGGGAAGGGCATATTTACAGGCCAGCTACGTCGAACAAGGACGATGGCAATATAATGGGGCACGCCCAGCTGGCATCAGAAGGTTTGCAGCCCTCGGTCCGGGTTGGGGATTCGAAATAGCGAAAATTTTAAACGCATAGTCCAAGCGTGCATGTTGGTCCCTGAGAAACGCATAGTCAGGGTGACTTGGCGGAAAATTCAATCTAATTCAGTAATCCCAACTCGATTATATCTCGCGCGGATGTTGCCGAGAAGACAGTCGCTCTTTTTGACTCTAGCAGTCCGGCGGGAAAGCCTGTCCAGCGCCAAAGCGATTAGACGCTTTAACGTTAGGAAAGCTCGATGTCAAACGAATCCCTCGAACCCGGAAGCGACAATTATGCACACGGAGCTGTCCCTCTCACGTGTCTTAGGCGAAAGGTCTTCGCAGGGGGAAAGGAGAGGAGCTTGTCGGCTTGCGCGAGAATATCCCGTGAACTAGAATATCTGGGATGCATTCTCGGGCTGCCGTCACGCTCGACAACGGGCGTACAGAGATCAAATGGGCCGCCCAGGTGTAAAGACGATGATCCCTCTCGCAGTCCAATCGCGACTTTGCAAAAATCCGTCGCTTCGTTGTATGCCATGTAGGAAATATTCTCCTATTTCGACCCTTGAGTCGCGGGCGGAAGGAAAGGAGGTTCGCTGCGCGAGATTTTCCATGAAAACCTGGATTCGGGAAGGCTTTCATGGCCGCGCTCGACCAGGGCGATCATAGGGCCGCCCACGCGTTAAGGAGGCATTATATTCCCCCTCGGTCTTTGTGTCGGATTCGAAATTGAAATTTCGCCCAGAGTCCAGAGTCTTGTTGATTCCCTGGGGAAAACGCCTAGCTCATGGACTTTGCGGAAAATACGATTTTGAATTCGACTTTCGGAAGGTATCTCCGCCGCTGTTGCCCGAGACTTTCGACTCTAAGTCCCGGCGGGGGGCCAGGGAAGGAGAGGAGTTTTCGCTGCGCGGAGATATCCGTGATACCCTGGTCTCATTACGGGACATGGCATTTACCGGCTTGGATCAGAAATCCGGCGGCCTCCGACAATTGGCAGATCCAGGATCATTACGAGCACGCCCACGGCAAGGGTGTTAGCCCCCACCGGTCCGGCGGTTTGGTGATTTCGAAATTGAAAAATTTCGCAAAGTCTCAGCGTGCTGTGATTCCCCGAGAATTGCAATGCCGCAGGAAGCTGACTTAGCGACGAAAAATTACGATTTCGAATCCTCGACTTTGAAACTCTCCGCGATTGCCCCTGAAGCAAAGCTCCTCTATTCGGGACCCTGAGTCGGCGGTCAGGTTTCGCCTGCGGAGTTTTCAGTGAAAACCTGAGTCGGAAGGCTTTCTCGGCCCACGCTCGACAAGGGCGATCATTTTAGGGCCGCCCACGGTAAGCGATATCCCTCTCGGTCCAAGCCAAAATCGCTCTTGGAAAATCTCGCGTGTTGTGCTACTAGAGAAAGATCCTTTCCTGACCTGAGGTCCCGGCTGGAAAGGAGGTGAAGGGTTCTCGCATGCGCGAGAATTTCCGTTTGAAAAAGCTGGATTAGGGTAGGGTATTACTCGCCGCGCTCGAGCATAAGGGCGATCAATCAACTGCGCCACCGCCCAGAGGTAAGAGATAATCCCCGCCTCAGCTCAGAATATCCGACTTTGTGAAATTCTTCGTCGCCAGGCTCAGTTGCACTGAGAAGATATCCTCTTCCCGACCCTGCTACATCGCGGTGCGAGGGAAGCGAAAGGAGGTTTCGCATGCGCGGGATTTCCGTGGAAGAGGGCCGTGTATTAGGAGATGGGTGCTATTTCTCGCCTTCCGCTCGACGAAGGGCGCATCATAGTTAGAGCGCCCAATCTGGCGCATATGTAAGTTTTGGCCCCCACTGGCGGGTTTGTGGATTCAGGCAAATGAAATAATAAGTTCAGCTAAGTTCCAAGCTTGACTGCTTTGTATTTCCCTGCATGAAACGCATAGTGCAAGGGTGAAACTTAGCGGAGGATAATCAATTCATAGATTCTGATATACCATACGTTGGAAAATAGTCTTCCTGTCGATGATGTTGCATAGAGAAATCATACTCGTTTCCGCACGTCTTTTGTAGTCCGGGCATGAATGAAAGAGTTTGCTCGCGTTCTCGCGAGATTTTGCCTGTGATTAAAACTGGATTCATGGAAGAGCATTGTGTGTCTCCTTGCGCCTCGACTTAAGGGCGATCTATACATGCTCGTTTCCCTATGGTAAGACGAATCCCCCTCTCAGTCTCCATAATATCCGACTTGTGGTAAGAATCATTCGTGAACGTTGAGTTGATAGAGGATATATCTCCTCTTCTCGATCCTGTGGGTTTTCAAAAGACGTAATGTCAAAAGGCTGAGGTATCACTCCTATTAGCAGAGACAATATATCACCGTGAGGAGCCGATTGGAGAAGGCTCTTTCGTCGGGCAGCGACTGGAAAAGTTCGATCATAGAGCGCCTACTGCAAGGGTTTGCCCCCCGGTCCGGGTTTGGGATTACGAAATTAAATTTCGCTAACGTCAGCGTGCGGCTTGATTCCTGAGATTTGCCATTAGCTCAGAGAGTGACTTTAGCGGAAAATACAGATTTCGAATCCGACTTGGGAAAATCTCCCGCGATTGTTGCAAGAGAAATCTCCTCTTGCGACCCTGAGTCCCGGCGGGAAGCAAAGGAGGTTTCGCTGCGCGAGATTTTTCGTGAAAACCTGGATTCGGGAAGGCATTTCTCGCGCGCTCGACAAGGCGATCATATGGCCGCCCAAGGTAAGAGATATCCCCCCTCAGTCAAAAATCCGACTTTGGAAATCTCGCGCGTTGGTGCCTGAGAAATCTCCTCTTTCCGACCCTGCAGTCCCGGCGGAGAGGATAAGGACGGTTTCGCCCTGCGCGAATTTCCGTGAGAAGCCGGAATGGGGAGGGCAGTTTCTCGCCGCGCTCGACCACAGGGCAGACTGCATAGAGCCGCCCCACCGGCAAGAGGTTATCCCCCGACGGCTCCGGTTTGGGATTCAGAAATTGAAAAAAATTTCGCCCTAAGTCCAGCGGCTGTTGCATGTCCCGAGATTGCTTGCTCAGGTGTGACTAGGCTGAAAATACGATTATCGAATCGACTTTGGAAAAATCTCCCGCGATGTTGCAAGAGGAAATCTCCTCTTCGACCTGAGTCCGCGGGAAGGACAAGCGAGGTTTCGCTGCGCGGATTTTCGTTGAAAACCTGGATCGGAAGGCATTCTCCGGCCTCGCTCGACAAGGACGATCAATGGCCGACCCAGGGTTAAGAGAATCCCCCCTCAGTCTCCAAAATCCGACTTTGGAAAAATCTTGCGCGTGTTATTGCCTGAGAAATCTCCTCTTCCGACCCTGGGGCCGGCGGGAAGGAAAGGAGGTTTCGCTGCGCGAGATTTCCCGTGAAGAGCCGGTTGGGGAGGGCATTCTCGGCCGCGCTCGACAAGGCCGATCATAGAGCGCCCGCGGCAACGAAGTTTGCCCCACGGTCCGGGTTTGGGATTCAAAATTGAAAAAATTCGCTAAGTTCAGCGTGCTGTTGATTCCCTAGAACGCATAGCTCAGGGTGACTTACCGGAAAATACGATTTCGAATCCACTGTGGCAAAATACTTCCCGCCAATGTGCATGAAATCATCCTTTCACCCTGAGTCCGAGCGGGAAGGCAAAGGAGGTTCGCTGCGCGAGATTTTTCCGGGAGAAACCTGGATGTCAGAAAGGCATTTCTCGGCCCGCGCCGGACAACGGTGCAGACAATGCCGCCCACGTTAAGAATATCCCTCCGGGTCAAAATCGACTTTGGAAAAAATTCGCGCGTTGTTGCCTGAGGAAGCTCCTCCTCTTTCCACCCTGAGTCCCGGCGGGAAGGAAAGGAGGTTTCGCCGCGCGAGATTACCCGTGAAAACCTGGATTTGTAGGAGGTATTTCTCGGCGCGCTACGACAGGGGCGCATATGCCACGCCACGATTTTTAGAATATCCCCCCCTACAGTCCAAAATCCGACTTGCGAAAATCTCGCGCGTTGTTGCCCAAGAAAGCTCCTCTTTGGACTCTAAGACCCGGCGGGGGGGCCTGGGAAAGAGAGGAGTTTTCCGCTGCGCGATGATTTTCCCGTGAAAAGCGGATTTGGAAGGGATTTATCGGCCAGCGCCGACAAGGCGACTCATATATGGCCGCCACGCGTGAAGGATCATCCCCCCTCAGTCCAAACTCCGACTTTGGAAAAATCTCGCGCGTAGTTGCCTGAGAAATCTCCTTTCCGACCCTGGAATCGCGGGTAGGAAAGAGTTTGCGCATGCCGAGAATTTTCGTGAAACACTGCAGATTTGGGAAGGTATTTTCTCGGCCTGCCGCTCGACAAGGGCGACATTTTATGCCGCCGCACGGTAAAAATATTCCCCTTCAGTCCAAATTTTTCGGAACTTTGGGGAAAATTTCGCGCGTTGTCCGAGAAAGCTCCTCTTTGACTCTAAGTCCGCGGGGGGATGGAAGGAGAGAGATTTTCGACCACTGCGCGAATATGATTCCCGCTGAAGCTGGATTGGAAGGTATTTCGGCCGCGCTCGACAAGGGAGATCATATGGACGCCCACGGTAAGAAATATCCCCCCTCAGTCCAAATCGACTTTGAAAATCTCGGGCTTGTTGCCGAGAAAATTCCTTCCGACCCTGGTCCGGCGGGAAGAAAGGAAGATTTCGCTGCGCGAAGATTTCTGAAAACCTGGATTTGGGAAGGGTTATTCTCGCCGCGCTCGACAAGGGCACTCATAGGGCCGCCCAGAGATCAGCAATTTTTCCCTCCGAGTTGGAAGTGCTTGACTTTGAAAATTTGTCGGTTCGTCACCGAAATACAGTTTGCGAGCGATTAGTTAAGAGTGACTACAGATCGAGATGGCTGTCCAGAATAACTCTGTGACTGTTTGTGTTGATGAAATCAGAATCACATCTACCCGAAGAGTCTGAGTAATTGTGTCCGAAATTTTGAGTCTTGACTTTGAAATAGTTTTGAGATTTTTTCGTCACCTACAATTTTGAGTGAGATAATTTCCATATTATACGGTGTTTTATACTATATAAAATGTCTCGCAACGGACCTGTACTTACCTACGTACTTCTGTCATGTGTTATGAAATTAAAAACAGCGCTCTCTCCAGATACTCTCTGGGGTACATACCATAATTGGATCGATAATTTGGTCGGAACATATATATGAATTTTCTCGAGAAGTCTGCACGAGTGAGGAACTTACGAAAATATTTATGGTTCGAAAAAAATGGCTTTGGGATACGCAACGTGTCTATCTCGCAACGAGCTTACACACGTACTCGTCTGGGTCTGAAACGTGCCCTCCCGAAGTCTGGTTTGGTGCGAACATTCTTAGATACGAGGGACTTTAGAATTTTTTTCGATTTTTTCAAGACAATAGTGCGTCGAGAATTCGTTGAAAAATATTTATACAATGAAATATTTAAATAATTATCGCAAACGAGCTTACCCACTACTCCTCTGGTTCTGTAACTTGCCTCTCTTCCTCTCGAAGGCTGGTTTTAGTCGTTCAGAAATTTTGGTTGAAGAGGTGACTTAGAATTTTTTCGGAGTTTTTCGTTAAGTCGCGTGTGCACAACCCAAAAAGTTGAGTTCATGAACACAATCTCCAGAAGAGACTACCAGTAGGCTCGACTCGGTCTGAAACGTACTCCTAAGTTTGAAAGGATGCCAAAAATCTCAAGTTAAGCCACTGCACACGCCGAGATAATTTTTTTGACTAAACTCTGCTGGAGGTGCGATCGTGCGTCAACCGTTCAATGACTAGCTCATAGAAATTTGATCGACGTTTAAGTTCGACGAAAATATTTTTCTCTATAAAATCTACATTTTATTACTTTATTCCCAGTATTCTAAGATGTTATTTTCTATCAAAATCGACAAAAAAAAGTACGAAGTGTTGCCAATTTATTAATGACGAATAATTTCATGCTTACCCATAATTTGATATATAGGGTAGGTATATAGGTGTCCGTAATGTGAAAAAGAGACAACCTGTCGGACGAAAACCTAAGGGTGAAAGTACGTGTATTCGTGTATGACCTTACTCCTACACGACTCGCCCGGTAAGCTAGGCTGTAAGTTAGTAAGAAGCTATTCATGGGCTGTATCCTTATATTATGGCAAGTTCGTAATCACTGTCGACAGCCACCATCTCTAGGTGAAGATGATTCCGAGTATCAGCACCAATGTCTATAAATATATCATACGCGTCCTCTGAATCTAATGATATATATAGATAATGATGTATAATAAATAGGTCCTCAAGTGTAGGGTAACTAATAAAGCTGTAATTACTAGGTAGGAATCTCCCCACAGACTGAGAGCTTAGCTGACACAAAGGACTCTCAGTTCAGGCAGGCAGACGACACTCCTATATCATCATCATCAGCACACTGCTCCTCCCAAACTCTCGAGATACATTAAGATGCATTGCGTGGTGGCACAGTGCAGAAGATGATGGTAGGAGGCGATCAAGCCTGGTGTAGCTATTGAAGATTTTCTTCAGGACGGTTTTCAACCATACTCAGCAATGGCGAGTTACTGTTGTCAGATCCCACGGTGTTTATATTCAATTTACACGTTACTCTCTCTTATGACTCGTCAGGAGTGGTACGCTAGGTGACCTAGGCTGGGGGATACTGAGGCGGGATTAGAGGTGATAATGAGACATATCTCACCGCCGAGTTACTGGCCTGTGTCATACGAGGCAAATACTCGATGAGAACGCCACGGACTTGGCTAGTGAACGGATATACTAATATATAATAGTGTACTTGTTGAGCTAGTTTACGGTGACATGCCTCCATGGAGTACTCTATACCAGCAGTTCTAACAGGTCGATATAATTCATTAATGTCACCGTGGCTCTCTCACGGTATGATATATGCTCTCTGACGAGCTTGGAAGCCGGTAAGTACGGAGAGGACTGCAGGACACTCTTATAGAGCGGTATCTTTCAACGTGATATCATATAGTGAGTGAAATACTCTATATATCTGATAGTGTTTACAAGTCACGTGAATGATGAAGGAATTGCACTATCCTTATAGGTGATATATTCTATACTATAGTTTTCTCCCGTGAATATTTTAGGTTTCACGTATGATAAAGCGAATTTTCGCCTTTTCACGTAGTAATAAGTAGAGCTTTTGCTCGATAGTATCCTGCCTAAATGCTTGGACGATTATTTAGAGCGATAGTATGATTGAGGGGTTGATTCTACTGAAGTGGCAGCTCCTTGTGTGACATAGCTTACTACTTTAGTACGGCGTAGGTACTAGAGATATAATAGTATGTTGGGTAGGGTATATTGGTAATAGCGAGAGTGTGCACGGGAAGTGCGAGCTTATGCTCTCTGTATTACTTCGGTCCGTATCTGTTAAGATTTTGCTATTCATCTTCAATATTAGAGATGTGTTTATGTGTTTACTTTCTCATCGTTCTATGGTTAATGGTTTCTATTTTTCTCTTGTGTTTGGTTTTTTTTTTTTTTTATACTACAGAAGCAGACACCAATCATCGGAACTCCTTTCGTTTCTTTCACTCTCCCGATTAGATAGTTAGCCTGATCCGCGAAGAATAGGTAGAGCCGGGAACAATAGGACAAAACCAGTGGAAGACGATGTATAAATGGTCAAAACACGAGATCAAGATCAAGTAGTATAGTACCGCGAGAAGAGTTAGTAGCGACCCTACTACGGTAGGTGCTCACTTATGCCTTCCTCTCCTGTGTTATTATGACAAATGACGATACATCTACATTCTCATTTTACACTGAGAATTCAGAGGAATCTACTCAGTGGCTGGCATTAGACGACGCATATGCGGGATACTAGTGCGCAGCGAATAGAATGCAGGACCTGCGCCACCGGTCGCCTCCGTGTAGCTCCATTATCTAAATCTGGATTGACAAAAACAAATGCTCACTGATAAATGCTGAACTAAACGTGCACAGCATGATGCTAGAAGGACATGGAAAACGAGATTAGGAACAGATAGTGTACTTGTGGAAGCATCTAACATTGCTTCAGATCATCCTTCATAGGTAGTACTATATAATACCATATAGGCTTCAATAGGTAATATATAATTATGTATAGTCACCGTGGCTATCTACTCTCTACTGGTATGTAATTAGTGCTCTCTATCAGACGAGTATTAGGGAAGCCAGGAGGTTAAACGGAGATAGATACTGTGTAGGATACAGATAGGCTCTCAATACGTATCTTCTCTCTGTATGTGATAGGATATATATATACAAAGTTGAAATACTTTACCACCAGATATAGTAATATATATATATAGATACATAATTTTTGTTTCTGAGGAGTACTAATAAATTGCTAAATCTCCAATATGAGGACGTGACAGACTGTATGGTGTAAATGATTCATCGCCGTTAGTACGAGATGGTTTTACAAAGTGTTAAAATGATCGAACTGATTCTGTTTAGCTTTATAGTGTTTACAACATAATATGAATGTGCCGCTGTGTATGATTTTCCGCTCTAGTTTCTTCTCCTGTGTTAGATTACAATGTAACAGAGATTCTCTGGTCTCTATTTTCGACCTGACATAATAGAAAAAAAATCACAATTTATACTATGGATACTACTCGTGCAAAAAATAATCTATTATTGCGTGTGCTAGTTTTTGATACTGGGCTTTACATCCGAGAGATAATTCCAGCTCTGCTAGTGTCTCATCCGCATTTGTTTGTTACTCGGTAGCTCAAAACAAGAGAGATAAAGCGACATGTTGATAGATTCTATACTGCACGATATTAATCTTCCTCTCGACATAAGTCAAGATATAGTTGCAATATCTCTCTTCTAGTCGCAAATAGAGGACTTCCTCCCATGAGAGATAAGGTGTAGCTACTCATATGTCTATTCTAACATACTCAGGGAGACTCCAATCATATATCTTATAACGGGCGCATTACTCTCAACGTCATCCCTATATATTCAAGTATTTCATATATAGAGTTCTTTTTCTTGTATTTTTATAAAAGTTTTGTATAATATCATTATTTTTATTAGAGAGAGTTTAGACGCGACGAAATTGTTTTAAATTGTATTACGATGAAATAAGGCAACCGGGAGCATAGTTGAATGTTCTCCATGATGATTGCTTTGTCACCACTCGGACTTAGTTTCAGTCTCCCAGCCATCGTTAATGTTGGATGTCACGTCTCTCTCTGCAGCGTATCAGGTGCAGGTGTGTTACGCAGTGGTTCGGCCGGGTAGAGCGTGGGACTGGAGGGGTAGGGTTGCGGTCCGCGCGGAATGGAGGACCTCCCACGCGGATTATACTGCTCGCTGTGTCAGGAGATGGGGGCTCGAAAGACTATGTGTCTGGTGGAGCGAAACGGACATATAGCGGTCTCTCCTGGTTCTTCAGATATTCGTCTTGTGTTTTCTTGTGTATAAGGGTGGACATCCTTCAAAAAGAGTGTTTAAAGCCGATGCTTTTATTTTTGTAACAGGGTTTCTTCAGTTTCTGTCGTTTTTTTATGGTCGTGACTTAATCGTGTATCTCTGGTTGATATTTATTGCTCTACTTATCAGGGAGGCTAAGATATGTGAAGTGTGGGAAGCCGGATTACTTGAGTATTTCATTTTTCAAATATGGTTGTCAGAGAATATCTTGATTTAAGTAAACGATTTTCATTTAAACTTTAATTTCATAAAAGATAAAAAAAAATAGACTCAGAGAACTACCTTGTCCTGTGAGGTTCCATTTTATTCAGGTAACCCCTGGGTGGTGAGTGGCGTGGTGTGACATTTCAGACCTAGTAGGGTTGAAAGATGGCAGGTGACCTTCTGAACTGTGTTTTCCAGGTGCTTTTTGCTTACAAAATAATAGTGTCGAGACTATATTACTCTTAACTTCACTCGATAATATGTTTAGAGTACTCTTTTTTGCTCGTCAATATAATCATATGTTACTCTGCAGTATTGATCTTTGTCTGTAGGTACTATTTCAGCAGCTTTCTTGAAGATATTTAGATATATTCTGCTGCGTCTGAAGACAAAAAAACTCAAAGATGTCGACAGTATATTTGTGGCTGGCAGAAAAAATAGCTCAATAATATTGAAAGTTTCTGATTGATAAACGTTAGCCGTTCAGACAGAAATCTAACAGTTAACACTCTTTAGACTAAACGCGATTGCCACCGACTTGCAGATGTTAGGCAATGCCTCTCCGTAGAAGTAGAAAGAGATACTTTCGTGCCCCTTGGTGAGGTAGAAGTATCAACTTTGTGCCATATGCGAACTCAGCTTCTCTCTCTCAGATCCGACACCCCCCTAATCATCTCGGGCAACCCAGTCGTTCTCCTCTACTAACTACTCCCAGTACTGAGAGTCTAGTCTGTAGCAGCATCGCTACGCAGTGACTGTTCAATGGAACATACGGAGAATCGAACGTAGGTGGTTGTACATCGCGACCCGGGGATACATGCAGCAGCTATCCTGAGGGTGTTAACCCATCTACGCGGAAGCTGTTAAGCCTGAGCATGCCTCTCTTAGTCGTATGAGAGTTAATGTCACTGTCTAGACGTGTCTCATGCATCTCGTTAGTTGTTACGATGTGCCTGGAGCGCGTGGGGGACTGCGGTGATGCAGGACTTCTTGAAGGACCCTTCATCGCCGGTTTGGCGGTGTCAGCTGGTCAAGCTCTCGATTCGCTGATCCCTAGCAGGCGATTTGCGCGAGACAATCTGATATTTGCAGAATTCTTACAGTTTGTCGCAGCTCTAGCCTCGTTAGAATTAGATAGGTGAGAGCAGAAAGAAGTCATTATGTAGTTCTTTTGCCACCTATAGCGTCCTCTCATGGGCAACAACATAAAAGCTTCTCTCTCAGTACAGAGGCCATAAGTCCATCAGAGGGCCTTGCAACCTAGTTACGATGTAGTCTGCTCAGACAGACAAGGTGGCGATCTTCGGACCAAAAGTGAAAAACATCAGATGACTACAGAGCGTCCGGTCACCCGACGGATGTGATGGGCGTAGCAGCTTGTCGCGGATTTAAGCTTCCTGCTGTATTCGAGTCGAAAAGGCGGATTTTCCGCCCTTTTTACGGTGAAAAACTGTAAGTGATGACTGATAAAATATTTCGGACCGTCGATTCGATGAGCTACGTGTGTGTAGAGAACTGCTAGTGCTTACGAATTACAGGTGGAAGCCACAGCAAGCAAATTTGATGTGTGGAGGATATATCATAATCTCAAGTGAAGTCGGCGCCGCTGGGGATCTATGAAACCAATATACGAGTGAAAGGCAATATGGGAAGAAACCCATAAAAATTATTAGCCGAGGCCGAGACAAAATCCCTATAACAGCCGTACTTTGAAAGTACTTCGCCGATGCTCGGCTCTCGACGAACGAATATAGAGAAGAATTGGAACTATACAATTACATGGTGATCACGTGAATGGATGGCAATCTATTGTGCTCAGACTATACGTTACTCTCTAGCAAGACGGCTCCATTTCAAAATTCGTCTCTCTGCCTTACCATCTCGTAGCTGTGCCAGCTATAGAATTCCTTTTACATTGAAAAGGTAAGAAACATTGTGATGCAGCAGTAAATTTATGATGTATATCTTGAGGCCATCTCGGGATGTATATGCAGTTCTCTCCGTGTTTTTGCTGTGTAGACCACTACAGAGAACCGCGTGTTTTCGGAAAAAAACGAGCTAGTTTTTTTTTTTCCTTTCCCAACCCTAGGCTGAACCTTTACAGAATTGATCACAAAATCCCTCTGTTCATTTTTAATGATATATTAACTGAATGTTCACTGCTGTTTGCTCTCTGTAAAAATTAGTGAATATATAATGTACTAGCACGGCATAGTGTCGTGGGGCAGAGTGAGGGGCGGGCGGATGGTATAGGCACCTCAGGACCCCCCTACTCCCGTGGCGTGTGCGTCCGTGATCTCGGAGCGAAGTGCCTATGTCCTCAGATAATTAAGAAGTGTAGAGACTCGTCCCATTTGGTCATCATTGGGGGATCATGTGTGGAATCTACGTTCTCAATCTCTTACTCATGTCGCAGCTCTATGCACTACAAGTAAAGTTAGAGAGAGCGGGAGGAAGCCGGTATATGTGCCTCCCCTGGCCCTCTCACTGGGTTAAAGCTCTCTCGACTAGAGTCCTAAGCCTGGACGGTACGAGAGACTGCACTAGAACGACACTGGTGTGGTACTTGCCGGACCAAAATGAAAAATCTGCAAATAGCTTTGGGCGGTACGGAGATCACGCGACGAGAGAGTGCAGCTCCCTTGTAAATGCGAATAGCCGGGCTCGAGCTTTCCCTGCTTCCAGGTCGAAAAAAAAAGGCGGATTTTTTCGCCTTTTTACGGAAAGCCGGAGCCGTAAAGCTAGTTCTTGTGCAGCAACGACGCTGCTTGAGCATCTAGGACATAGCGTTATACACGAGAAGGAGGGGTTAGGCAGGCTGCGAGAACGGGCCGCGAAGATGAGGAAGCTCGAGATTTAAACAACCTTTATATTTCTTTCTTATAGACGCTCCTGGAGCCGTCTTTATAAACAAAGGTCTACGTGAGGCGAGCCGGAGGTTCAGGACGTTCGACGCGGACAGCCAGGACGCAGTATTAACTGACACGAAATTTAGTAAATGTTGCCATCTCTAAGACAGTGGAGTGAAGAGGAGAAAACGAGACAAGGTTTCTGTGCGCTCCCTAATTTGAAGATTGATAGGCACGCAGGAGGTACCGAGGTTAGTAAGCGTGCAAATGACATCTGGTCATTACGCTTACCTAGCAGTTCAAAGGGAGCAGCCCCACTATACATCAGACGTAAATCCTGCCTTCCCCTTCTTCTACTCGAGTCAGTCCAATAGCCATAACAAACATCGCGAAGAGAATTGCGCATTTCAAAGAGTGTAAAGGTATTGTTAGTGAATCGAGCATTGCGCGAAGACTATGATTCTCTCCCGAAGTCTTTCACCTTCATCTCGAGAGACCATGGATATCCCGAGCACTCCCCCTTCTCCCCTCTCCCCTCTTTATCTATCTATAGTCTCTCAGATGCCTCTTCCCCGCTTCTCTCCTTTCTGCGTTCAGCCTACAAGTTGGTACGCTAAGGCTAGCGATATGGTCTTAAGCCTCGATGACGCCAATGCGTCACGTCGCCTCTCTTTCCGCCCCTCCCATACATCAGCCTCGCATGTGTTCTCGAACTCTTACTGGGCCTCACATGCTACCGCCAATAAAGGTGATTAGCAAAAATTTTCTTCGAATGAGGACATGCTGTGCGCGATAGATACAGCGAATAGGTTTACTTACAATAAGAATATCGTCTGTCAGATTCTTATTCAGATATACTCTTTATGTTTCTAAAATAGAGAGAGTCAGAAATGTATATGCTTATTTAATAGTGTTACCTATCACTCTCCTTGACTACTTCAGCTCTCAATTAAGTTGACATAAAATGAACTGCTTACTTCAGATATGAAAAAAATATGACTTCTCTGGGGTGAAAACGGCACATGCCATCACTGAGACGATTTGCATTTTGCCTCTTCTGCTCTCTCTCTCTCGTTGTGCTCTCTCGTCTGCCGCTCTTCTTCTCGCCTCGTGTATCCTCTACTACTCTCGTCATCATCTGCTCACAAATCTGTCATACTCCTCCCTCTTTTCATGTCTCTCTATTAAAGTCCACTTTTATTTAAAAGGCTCGCTTTTTCAGCACGGCTATGAGTTTCTCTCGAGTGATCCCGTAGAGACTGAGTTATATGCTAGCTCGGTGACAGCTTCGATATATATAGTACCTTTCCCGGCTCGATAGGTTTCTAGAAATAAAGCGGATTATTCCGCTCTTTTTACGGAAATAATAGTTAATAGAGTATCCTTTTTCATCGACCCTATGACTCTATTGAACTTACTTACCTGGCGGGATGTGGAGGTATATATATATTCGGGTATGAAAGCTGAGCGCCTAGCGCCGTATCAAAAACATCTTACGAATAGCAAAGCGTATATAAGTCCTACTCAGTAGATTCAAATACCATTTTAACAATACCGATCATTGACTAATTGGCATTCTCGCTCAGGATGAAGTGAAGAATATGAATATGAGTATCCTTCCCTTGAGGTATAAGTGAGTAATAATATGATAGTATACAATGACTCAGCTACGGTATACGTCATAATAGGGCAGAAGTACCCATCATCTAGCTCTATATTCATATATGCTCTTCTACCACTTCTCCAGCGTAGAGGATAGTATGACATTGCGGAAGAGGTGGATAATGGAGTGATAGATAGTAATGATGTGAGGCATATTACCGGGAGATGAAGTTTTCTCTCGTACGTTGATACACTCACTCGGAGTAGTTCCTGATATAGGTACATTTCCTATTATATTATTAAATGTCAATATTGTCCACGTTATCCGTAGACATTTAAACGATAAGCAGGGCCCTACTATGAGCGTTGTACGGGTGAACTTGAAGGTATTAATATATTACGGGTATGGTATGTATAGAGAAACATTCTAACGTACGTTATCTGCCTGTGTCAGCCCTTACCATAATATACTTATTATATTATATATAAGTGTAAAAGTCATGATGATAAGAACCAGACCTGTGATTGCTGGTAGTATATCTGGGCGCACCACTAAGAGTGGACTCTATCTCACTCTAGATTCAAAAAAAAAAAAAAAGGTAAAAACGCAGCTATTCCGTACGATTTAAATGAACGATAACAGAAGAGTCTAGAGAAGTAGATGTAACCCGTTAACTTATGTGATAGTTCGAGGAGTCACCCTTATACCTCCTATAATTACGTAGCGCCTGTGTGAAAGATAGAGTTCATAATGCTCTCTCGACGTAGAGTATACTTCTTAGTGATTGGAGCGCGCGACTTGTACGTGAAAAAGTTACTGTCTCGGCAGAACGACGGTATTGACTTTACCTTCTTCGTAAGAATCACAGAAAGTTCTTTGTATTTTAAAAAGCTGCTCGAAGTCTAAGTTCGATTTTTACACCCTAAGATATTTGTAAAATAAAAAGCTCAAAATCTAATAGGTGAGTTACGTAGTCCTCGATATAGAGGGCAGCCTAGTATGGTCGTCTCGGTAGACTTTTCTCATTAGCTTCGGATGGTCTGAAAAAAGGCTGAGTATTTTATTCGACTATATTTCATTTACGGAATATAAGTATAAGTCCCTTTTATCTCATATCCTGTGTTGTACTATGACTCTATTGTAGTAACTATTCTATACCTAGGCTAGGCGGTGGTAAGGGATTATCTCGGTAGTAGTGCGGTACACTACATTGGTACTCGTCTATATGAAAAATCTATCTAGAGTAAGGCGAGCCGAGTCGCAGAAACCTATACCTACCGACTTGAATAGATATTGGCATCCCGCGTGAGAATGAAGAACGAGTAATATAATGAGTCTTTCACCTATAGGTATTAGGATAAAGTAGTCCTCATATAATGATTACCGGCCTGACGTTAACTCGCAGGTCAAGTAATATAATCAAGAGCAGAACCAGATCAGTGCTCTCTGTGGACCACATTCCCCCCATAACTTCTGCGCGCGAGAATTGCATAGCATTGCCACTGAAGGTGAGCTCGTGGATCGGGTTTAGCACGGATGAATGGGCAACTCGAGACACAGCATCCGGAGGATGATAACGCTCTAACGGCGACATGGGCACAACAACGTTGCGAGCGGAAGTCACCATCTATGCATTAAATTAGGATCTTGGATGATATATCTCGCGACCTCAACTTCCAGTCTGTGATATAGTCCATCGCATAATGATCTTAACATCAGTATCTCGAATTGCCTCTCCTCAGCCTACGTACGCTAGCAGGCAAGTAAGCTGGCCACGTCCAGTCCACCTATTCGTGATGAGTCGTGTAGTTATTGGACCTAGAATGTGGAGATGGTGTAACTCACCGCGCAACTCACGTCTGTCTGTGTCAGCATAGTAGCCGGCTCAATAGCTCGATGAGCACCGCCTGGCTTGTTGGCTTAGGCACTTGGGACATCTGGTGTTTCTGTCCTTCCATACGCTATAGATTCGAGTGTGCGCAGGCATCTCCCCTAGCCTACGGTCAAAATGCAGCATGTGGCAGAGCGAGAAAGCCCAGCGCAGGGCTGGTTATCCTCATGATTCCGCCCTCTCCTGTAATATTTGCATAAGAACAGAGGCTCTCATGGTACGAACATTCTCACTCGTAGTCGATAGCGGTATTGACAGACGGGAGAATTGGAAACTGTTGCTACGGAGAGATAGTGCCTCTCAGTTAACGATTTAGTTGGGGCGGTCAACGGGGGATAGCAATAGGAAGTTATTGAATAGAAATAGTGCTCATGCATCCTGGTAGCATCTGTCTAACGGGGTCGAGAGAAGTCCGGGTGTGAGATTGTGTGATCGGGAGTCGCTGGCGAGAATCGACGAATTTGTGTTCCGATCTAGTGAGCTTACCTTACTGCTTCTCGATAGTGTACTCTTAAAATAGGACGTCAGTTTTGATATCGTACTCTTTGTTATAGCTGTAATAAAGTAGAGCCTTATATTTTCTCTGAACCCGTTAGATCATCTCATTATGGACGATACTCCTGGCGGCAGGTGGTGATAAGTGATTAATCTCGGTAGATAGGCTCGACCGCCTATGATACCGTATCTAGATAATAATCATTCTACTAGATAGGGTGAGCTGAGCGGTAACGTGAGAGAATAAACCTTTATCACCGTACATGTAAGATTGGCCTTCTCTGCGAATAATGAGATAAAGATAGGTTCTTCCCTTAGGTAAGGAATATATATAAGAGTTATGCCATATGGACTCGTTATTGTTCTCGTCAATGTGCAAGTATCAGCTAATACCCAATCATGCGATATCTCCTGCTCACTCTCCACTCTTCGCGACGATATGATGCTATATAATCCGGAAGGATTGGAACGGTAGAAGATAGATGTAGAGTAGCAATACGGGAGTGATATTATCTTACCTAGGTATGTCACATCACTCTCGGAGAGTTTACCGTAATTCATCCCGTTTGAAATTAGTCCATGTCACTGTCTCTCATTCTGACTCGTGTCGTGGAGTGCTACGCGAAGGGCGCCCCTGTGAGTTTGTGAGTCGCGGTCGCAGTGCACGGCGGTGTTGTGTATGTGTCGCTGGTTGTGTGTGAGGTCCTTCCACCGGCCGTCTGCCTGCTGTGCAGCGGGCAAAAGGCTCTGATTGACGACCGCCAGGCTGCCTGGGCGGGACACCGAGGTTCTCTCTTCACCAGTTTCGCAGCTCTTCCATACGCTAAATAGGAGGAGCGAGAAGGTGCAGTGTAGTGTATAATCCAGTAACCCTGTCGCTCTACCTCTTGGTCGATCACTCGCGTTTATTATCTTCTTCCTGCTACGACTTAGCAGTCTTAAATGCGAGGAATCTTCCCGTCACATTTCGGGTACGTGTATCGAGTACTTCACAGAATGTAGGCGCTGGGAATAGTCGAAAGGCATTCGATAGAGTCCGGCATAATATTTTTGCTATGTTTAGAGATGTGCTCTTGGTCATTCCGAGGACCAAAAGTGAAAAGGCTACAAAACGAAGGTGGATCGAGTATACATCGCAAGAGTATGCTATTTCTCCGTGTGCGCTCCAGATTTCCCTGCTTCGAGTCCGGAAAAAAGGCGGATTTCCGCTGCTTTTACTGATACCTTAAATAGAGTTTCGCTTTTTTCGAGTTGGTGAGTCTGGTGGTTTTGTCTTCTTTATTCAGGGTATGTTCTGGGTAAGGTTTTATTCTTGCATATTAGGGCGATTGCGTCGGCAGCTGTTGTCGAGACGGTCCTCGAAAACACTCTTTATCTTCCAGATCTTTAAGTTAAAACTGGTGCGTGTTTTGTGCGTGAGAGAGTAATATTGACCCTTTCTCCTACAAAACAGACTTGAAATTTGCCTTCCTCAGTACTATATTCCGCTCAAGTAGGAAATGAACCGTAATTCGTCCCGGCGACCTTCTTGTGTGTCACATTAATGAATCCTTTTATTGTCAAGTCATTTTACTCGAGGTCGCGATCGGTGATTGAGAATGCAACAACTGAAGTGCTCCAGTTCACCCCCTCCCTCCCCTTCCTTCCTTCTGATACAGAGTCGGCTCCACGTACCCACCAGCGCAGCGAAGAGTAAGATATGGATAGGTTTTGATATACTCTGCAGCCATAGTTTGAGTGAGCGAGGAAGGGTGTCAGTCGGGCCTAGCATGCGCTCAGTTCAGCAGTTCGAACGGAGACAACAAAAGCCGAATCTTCCCCTACTCCCCCCTTCTACCGACTTTATCTCGGGCAATAAACTTCTACATTGTTGCCGGTGTTGGATATGAACGTGCGGATGGATATAGCGCCTGAAAAGCTTATGCGTCTCTCCCTTTCTGTAGTTGCTTGCCAAGAGGTCTTCAAGTCGCCTAGTCAGACGGGGAGAGATCGTGAATGTATCTTCGAGTAATATCTCCTTACGTCTTCTCCAGCGCGTGGTTAGTCGACTCGTTCGAGTTAGGAGGACTTTACTAGATATCGTTGCCTGTTTGATGTCGGTTCGTCTGTCGCCCCCTCCTTTCCTTAATAATTTGTTGTTTCTTTTTAAACAGATCCGGAACACGTACTTCTCGCCTCTTCCTCTCTCTCTCTCTCTCTCTCTCGCTTCATCTCTCTCTCTCTTCTCTCTCTCGTCTCGTCTCTCTCTCTCTCCATCTCTCTCTCTGCTCTCTCTGCACGATCACTTCATGACACGGTGTGATCCGCGTGGTGTTGGAAGGGCTAATCTGCTACCCCTTCTAGCAGTTTTCTCCGTTCTGACTTAGTCGAAACTTGATAATCGATCGAGAAAAATCATCGGAGACTTAATGGATGTCGAAGCTCAGCGAGACGAGCTCGTATTCCCAGCTATTATAGGAGCCAAAAAAGCGTGTACTCTCATTCCGCTCATTTTACGGAATCAATTAGAACCTATATTTTTTCTCGAATTGTTGAATCTGTGGTTCGTTTTCTGGTCGATTTCAGGGAATGAGATGATATCTACTTAGGCGGATTGCTCGCCGCCCTAGAAAATTTTACGGGTGTTCTGAGAGTAATCGACGATGCACTTTGAGCAAAACCTATGTACACTTCTGAAGGCCGTAACTTGAAAACTTGGCCCTCCGCGCAAGAGGATTAGAGACCGTTCGTCCGAGACTTGTCTGTCGGCTCTAAGTATGTCTATATGAACCTCGTGAGGGTAGGGTCGTCGTGCGAAAGCGATGGGTGCTGCAGGACCCCCCCTGCGTCCTTCTCTCTGACGCTGTATTCTAGGGTAGTAGCAGACAGTATGGCTTAGTCTAGGAGGTCTCCATATCGAGGCAGTTTACCACGTACGGGGTGGTGTCGTCAGCAGCGCTTTTCTAGCTCCATGTCGCAAACGGAGACAAAAAAGCGGTCTTCCACCCCATCTACCGAAAAGCACTTCTCGCAATAACTTCTGTTACTCGTGTTTGATACTACTGGGGGATCCGCCCGCCACTATGCGCCTAAAACATACCTGCTTGTCTCTCCTCTTCTTTAGTTGCCTGCCAAGAGAGGGTACTTCCAAGTCACAGTTCTTTAAAGAACGGGGAGAGAGAGCGAGTTGGGTTCCCTTCTCTCTCCAGCGCGTGGGTACCGGGTTGGTATCTAGCTTGCGTGCGTGGACTGTCCTGTTGTCTCGTCACGCTTATCTGCCTTGGCCATTATTCGTTATAGATCACGCGACCCGGATGGATTCGCGATGGAATTGGACCACTCTGCTATTACCTCCCCTCATAGATCAGTTGTCCGTGATGTCTTATGATCGAAAAAATCTGAAATCGAAAGGAGAAAAATCCTTCGAGACGGTCCATGTCGAAGCTCAGCAGTTCGTGTATATCTCGTTTTAGAGGCCTAAAAAAGGCGGTTTTCGCCTTTTTACGCGAAAATAGAGCTTTTTCATATGAGCTAGAATTGATGAGTTCTATTGTGCTGTGGTTTGTGTTCTCCCTGTTCGGCGAAGCTCGCGTTTATTCTACTATTAGGCTCGTAATTTGCTCTGCTCCGACCTAGATTAAACATCTTCAAATGCGACAGCATTTAACTAACATCTTATTGCTTTGAGAAAAACCTTTAGCGCCGCCTTGAGGAAATTGGCCCCTCCGCCGCAACGAGAGAATAGATACGCTCGTACCCGGCTGCCACTATTGTAGTCAAGATGAACCGTGGTCATGCGACGAGTCGTCTGGCCGTAATAAGGATGCTCTGCCCCCTCTCTCTAGCTGCTCTCTTCCTCATCTCTCTTGTTTCCTCCATCCCGAACTCTGGTTTAAGTAGAATCTCTTGGAGGAAGGTACCTTACCCAGCTATGCATATATTTGTATGTATTAACTCGTGTGTAAAGTAATTGAACCAAAGACACTTACTGGTATATATATTTTTTTTAAGGTCAAGGAGAGTTCGTAATGTACTATCCCGTAATGGACCTGAGCACTATTTTTTCTACACTTACGGGTAAGGGGTGTCAGCAGCTCTTTTTAGCAGTTCGAGACGGAGTAATACAGCGGCGATCTTCTGTCACTTCTTAGCCGACTAGTGGACAATGAGAGCTCTGCTACCTGTGACTATGGAACTGGGGGTCCGCTCTGTCTGCCCTGAGGAAAAGCTCTTCTCTACTTCTTTATTGCTGCCCATGCGAGGGTAACATCCATCGATACGCAGAGAACGCCGACTCACAGATAAATAGCGCTGCAGTCCTAACGGTATTAGCGCGGATAACACGTTGTAGCTGGAGTGAGAAAAAAAACACGCGGGTTATTATAATAAGTAGTTAAGTCTTTCTACTCCCTCATCTTACCGATACCGCAATGATAGTAAAGATGCTCGTACTGCTGCTAGCGTTATTGAAATAGAGCTGGGTTCTCTGCTCTTTTGCTCATGTAATTGACGTGGAGAGCTTGCCTTAATCGACAGTATCTGTCTTCATACCGCTGCGTTGCATATATTGCCTTCATCGAATAAATATGAAGGGTTTGAGAATGATCCTTAATAATATTAGTACCTTCACATATATTATATAGATATGTATAAATATATATAGTATATATATATAATTCATAAATATAGTAATAGTATTTATTTATGTTATATATATATAGTATATATAGTGATATATAATATGTACTATAATATACTATACTTATATATAGCCCTATATATATTTTATATACTATATATTATATATTATATATAGCCGGAATATGTGATATATGTATATATGGTACAATGTATAGATAATATAATAATTATATATATATATAATATTAATATAATATATATATAATATGAGTTTAATGATATAATATATTATATATATATTATATAATATAATAATAGAGCTCAGCTAGATATCTCTATCTCCAGTTAGTTAAAAGTAGCGCGTGTGATTCCGACTGTGCTTTCGGTTCGTAACAGCTGGTAGTACTCGGCTATGCCAATTGCGCCTGTATAGAGGCTACGCAGTTAAATTGCTCGGGCTGGAGAAGGGCTGCTGGACACTTCCTAAGAAGGCGAGATTTTTCTATTCTGGTCTTCCTTGATCGAATTTCTAGGATACTATCCTATCTACAGTATAAGATATCTGAATATTATCACGTATCTCCCTGCGTATATATAATACGTATAGATATTTTAGTGTATGTATATACACTTTTCTTTCAGACAGATAGCTAAAATAATTAATAGGTATGAAAGTTACGCATAGTCTGGCTCACAATCCCTTTATCTATTTACAATTACCTTTGAATTATAAAGTAGTGTCAGAGGAGCTATATTATATGTATATATATATAATATATTACTGAACAATGAACTATTCTACTGACGTGGATCAGGATTGAGGTATATAGTATATAGTAATATTACCTCATAGTAAGGTATAAACGAATCCGCAGATATGTAATGGTAAAAAGTAACTATCCTTTAATCCAGCACAGCTCGATGATAGGTTTTTGATCGAGTTGAGGCGGCGTAATTAGAGTCCGGTTAGTAAATTGACAGGTTGATTTATCATAGTCTCTCGCGTATGTATTCGGAATCACCATCTGTCATTCGCCGAATTCTAGTCAGGTTCAACAGCGATTTCATTTCACTCGATACTGGTGTCTAAACGCCTGCTCAGCGTGAGGAAAAGATCTTGCTTGTATGCGAGCGGGTTACTATTTTATATGACGACAATTTTGTCCAGAAGTCGTCCTTCACGTGTATGAAGTGTCGTGCGATCGTTCAAATGGTGAAACCGTTAATAAAGACAGATACCTATTATATGCTTCCATGAATCCGTCTCTCCGTGCTGCGACCCTCGTAGTCCACCCCGGGTGAACCGCCCTTCTCAAGTAAATATGACTCAGTAATTCCTGCCAACTGAACAATAAATATATTGCATCCCCGAGACGACTAAATTGTCCTAGAAAGCAAGCCGGGTCACGACGATGTTGTCGCCAAAAACGTGGGTCTTTGATTCGCCCGGTGAATCTGTCATCTTGATTGACTCGAATCATATGTGTTTAAAATGTATCGCTCTCGAGTGGCATTATACGCGGTCATACGCGTAGGAGAGATAGGACTCGGCTTTGCCCGTGGTTTGGTGCTTCCCTCCAGGCAATACAAGGTTAATACTATTTCTCTCGCGTACGTTAAAGCGGAATGGGCGTTTCTTTCCCTTTACCGCCGCCCGCCAAGCTAAGTGTAGTTGTCGAGCTGAAAGCGGGGCAGAAGTGTTCATATTAGGACATAGCAGTTCCAGTAGTATAATTGTAACGTATACTTTGCCGAGCTATTATAGTAATGAACTGGATACTATAGAGAATATGCGCGAGTGAGAGGAATGGAGTTATGATGTTAACGATGCTCGCAAGGAAAAAGCTAGCTGTATCTTTCACTTCCTACTACCTGAACTATGCCAATAAGTCTTTACTGTGTCTCTACCTATACCGGTTGATCTTATTCGATTATCTACCTATATCGGTGAATCTTAATTTTAAAAAAAAAAAATAAAATAAAACGTAAAGAAAAAAAAGATCTAGAATACCGGGTCTTTCCCTTAATCGAGGAGAGACACTTCCATTACAAGGCAGCGCTATGCATGGCAGGCAGAGGAGTAGTTTGCACGGCGCGGCAGCAGCGCAGCAGTGGCGGGCTGGCTGGCTAGGCATTTACTCCCGAAGTCCTAATTAGCATTTCTCCCCTGTTATATCTGTTTCTGTTATATGTCCTGTCAGGCTCTCGTGGTCATAACGTTTATTTGCGCAGCCATTGTTCTCGGTGAGCGGCATAGGCAGCAGAGTGGAACGTTGAGTGGACGGCGCGACTAACATGCAGCGCCAGATGGATAAATTGTGATTTTGTGCCATAATTAATATTTTGGGGCAATGCTGGCTGGATTGCTGTACGCTTTCGCTCGTGCAGTCTAAATATTATTTTTGTGCTGTATTGTGTTTCTATGTTGCGATTCGGGATGCGTCATAGCGCCAGAGCAGGCAGGATGGTGGCAGCTAGTGCTCTAGGTGCTATGAGCCAAAGGATGGCTTCATAGCAGCAGGCAGGCAGCATGGAACAGTTGGAGAGGCGCAGGCCTCAAATTAACACAGGTACTTCTCACGCTCTCAAGAGAGGCTAAATTCGGGCATCTCTTTTTTTTCCATCTCATTCGCGTGTAGCTTAACTAAAGCAGAAGGGCTGCCACCAAGCATGCGGTAAAAGCATAAAGGAGTCCATCTGCATGATAAACAAAGGGCATGTAAAGCCTTCAATTAGTTAGCAAAGGTACATTTTTGAACATTCACCCTTCTGTGGTTATTCGCGCGGGGCTTGATTGCTCCGTACTTAGCAGCTTCTCCTCTCCTTGCTTTGTCTCTGTGCTGTCTGTATTATAGTTCTGTCGGTGGCTCCTCTTGTTGCCGGGAGGTCAGGTCATAGTCGTCTGGAAAAGTGAAATTGTGTCGTCCGAAAGATAGCATTTTTTTTGTTTAATATCATATTTTTCCTGGCGTCGCGGGGGCTTGGTTAGTTGAGCACTCACTGCGAACGTTTTTTAGTTTTTTGTGTGATTGTATTGAATACGGTCTAATCGCTCAGTCACCTCGGTTTTACAGGGCATATGATCGTTCTCGAAGCTTCGAAGTTAGTTACTGTTTTTTTTTATACAATTGCATTTCCAGCCATAATTCCTTAATTTCGCGATATCGTCGCTCTTGGAGTAGAAAAAAAGATGTTTAGATACGCAGATAACAGAAAGAAGCATCTCGGAACGTCGGCGCTTCCGTCTCCTGTGAAAGACCGCATTACACTCTCTGGTCCCAGCATCAGCAAAATGTAGTGACTTTCTTCCAAATCTACTCGCGTACAAGTTTTTCGCAGCACTTCCTCTCTCACGGTAGTCTGACATCCAAGGCAGTTGGGTGCACTTCGTCTTGTTGAGTCTGAATTGCTAGTCGTTTGACCCGTAATTAGTAATTCTATTTTAAAAAATTAAGCGCAAAAATGTCTGGTTAGACGAATCGAACTTTTACCGTGATTCTGGAAAGCTAGTAAGAACATAATTAAACACTTTGCGCATCTTTTACCTTGCGCACGATTGGTTTGCTTTACCTTCGTCTCTTCAGCTTTTCGATTGTCGTCTTCATCGGCAGATTATCCTTCTTCTCACTGACGCGTTGAAATTTTAAGACCGTCAGTACTCATGCTATCGGTAAAATAAGAAAAAATATAGAAGTCGGATTTTATGACACATTCTTATATTTAACCTCGCAAAGTTACTACAATAAAGTCGAGTTAACATACCTATATTAGAATTCATGTAGAATCTGTACTCATGTGTATTCTGGTTACTGTATCCGTCGTCAGTCGTCAGATAGTGACGAGCGTAAGTGTTGATGAGTATTTCCCTTCTCTCTTCTTAGTCTGTTCGACGGCCGTCAGAACACCAACCTCATTACGGATTCTGCCCGAACTGAGTAGTCTATTTAGGAGCCCATTGTAATGTTCAGGCGAGTCAGTAAATTGCGAACGGTGGACGCCGTGAGTCTAGCTGCCGCTCTGAGCACTAGAGTTAAGTTGGTGGGCGGCATGCTTCTTGGGTGAAAATATGCAAGTTCTATGATACACCAGCCTATCTGGTAAGTTAGCTCTCTTGCCACTACTGCGAAAAATAATTCCAGAGATCTTGATTAATTAAGTAGGCATTGAAACTAACGTGACCGTGATGTGTATTGTTGTCGTTATGTGTCTATGGCTTTGACTTTGAATCATATTGGCGGATTAGTGTATCTCGTCCACGAGCAGATACCTTGCACTACTTCAGGTAGCCTTAACCCTCAGACTTCCGCAGACGACTTTTTGTCTGGATGTCTCGTGTAGCTTTGGCTATAAATGTAGTTCAAAATAAATGTAGGAAGAGAGTTAGGGCAGCATAAACTGAGGAACGTATTCGATTGTTTACTGAATATTACAATAGCAAATAATTGCTTAGATTCATGTTCCCTACTTTAGCTATATCATAGGGATCTGTCTCTGTTTAGGACGTTCCCGTCGTCCAGTCGTAAAAGAAGCTGAGGATTGGTTCCCTTGTCTCTCATGATCTGTTCGGCGATCGAACATGGAAGTTGGAAAGCTCACATATAGACTTAAAATTTTAGACTCCAGATTTTATTGTAATTTAGCGATAATATATAATCAGTTTTAGAACGCTCGAGCTGTCTCACGCTATGAAGACTTAGGTATTTAAAGTGCGTGGCGGTATGCTTCTGGGATTTTGCTAATAACAAATCAGTGATCGACACCTGTGCTGGTTCTGTGATAACGGCTTCTTGTTAATGTGCCAACATCCTAACCTCGCTTCGATAAATATATCCAGGATTGGCGGTCCTAGACTGAGGAGTAGTGCTGATGTATGACACGAACTTGTGATGTGTTGATGTCTACTATTGGCGGTCTCTATGATACGGTTTGATTTGGATTCAGTTACGCCTCTGTTTGACAACACTTCCGCTTATTGCCGTAACAAAATATTATAGTCCAGAGATTGCTGGGTCTACGAAGACTGGTCGGTAACTGATATCACGTTAATGTGCCGTTATAATTTAACACAGTTTCAAAATGCCTGTGGAGGTACGATATTGCTTGGTCAATTGTCCCAGGTGTGGCATATTTCGCCAGCTTGATTGCGCGATTACCTTACTTCAGTAGTTTACCGGAACTTGCCCGCAGACGACTTTTTGCTGGCTGCTCTGTGTCTTGAGGCATCTCGTATATTGTAGCTTCGTTGGCTATAGGCAACGAAAGCATTTGCCGACAGAAACGGGGCGCAACTGAGGACGCTAAGAATGTCCATCTTAGAAATTTCTCTCAACCTTTGCCCCCCTCGTATCCTATTTAGCTATATCATTAGTTTTGACTCATACCTTGGGAACGTTTTCTATTCTTTCAGTAAATCCCAAAGAGAGCGAAGTTGGGTTCCCTTCTCTCTCGGTCGTCGTCGGGTCGTAGGCGTCGAACACAACCCACTACGTATTCGCCCCAAAAAATATAATATAGTGTAAGCTTAATTAGTGAGAGCTCAATATGTTACCCTAATAAGTGGTCTCGACGCTACCTCAGTAATTGGCGACTAGGTATATGGAACTGCCAGGCCTTAGCTGCTACCGCTCCTGTAGAGACATTAGGTTATAGATTGTTCTATGGCTGAGCTACTGTTTCATTGGGTTGACATACTAACCTCAATAAAGTTTCCTACTAATGATACCACCTTAACTCTATGAGGTTAAAGTTATAGCTCTATCTTTTGCCACTACTCCTACTGCCTGGTGAAAAATTTATATATTGCAGTGAGTAATTGTGAGGTTAATTTCTATAAACTAACTTTATACGATTATGTTATCACATCGCTGCTTGTGGTCTATATTTGATTATAATCAATTTCCGGTAATTATAGTGTGATTATCTGTACCATCTCGTACTCTTAAATGCGGTCATATCATGCTTATTAACTCTATTTTAGTTCATACGTCAGCTACTATACCTTCTAGTAATGTGACTTTGCCGTCATACGAATACCCTTAGTTGCTTATTTTTTCACACTGTGCTAAATAGCTATGCGTTATCCATGATGTGTCTTTAGCCCGCGTCGGTTAAACTCTTACATACTAGCAAGTCGGAATACTAATAGTTATAATTATAGCCAGCATTCTAAGCATCAGCTAGATCTCCAGCGTATCAGCACGTCTCAATATAAGCTGAGAGAAACGGTTGCAGAACGCTTTACAGAAGTGGTAGCACGTAATAATATAATAATTGTAACTGAAGAATAAGAGATAAGGCTATAACCATCGGACTAAGATAAGATTGTTACATATACAGAGAGTAATATCAATAATCGCTGAAAAATAATAATACCATAATAGTTGAAATGTCCTCCTCACATAAGATTCGCTCATTATCATAAGCTCATAGTATGATCGTCGATAATAGTGCTCGTAAGCTTATCTCTAGCTCTCGATATATCTCATAATGCTTTGCTTCGCTATGAAGTTCCTTACGGTTCTTATATACTATCTTCTTATCGAGTTAATCACACACCTAGATCATAATTCGATGGCTAAGTACCACTGTAATTATTAATGCTAGGGCTTAAAAGGAGACGTAATTAAAGGTAATACTGTGATTATCGTTCGGATATGCTCGCCGATCAGACAAATCTATATACCTAATATCTAACGATATTTTACCTTAATATACGAGCTAGGAGCCTGTGCATCATCGTATCGCTCGTTACTCAGTCTATATACTTAGCTACGCATTATTAATGGGCTATATCATATAGAGTAGCACGTCGGGCTATGCTCGATTCAGGTCACTGCGGAGTTTTCAGTGGAAGTCTTACATAGCTTAACTGCCTGCCTTATCGTATCAGATAACGCTTAGAGGACGTTATGCTGATACTAGAGAAAGGAGGCACCATCGGATGTGATTGCTAAATAAGTATCAGGGCTTGGAATGTCTCGGTGCTCATGATGACGATCATGCGTCT
>JABUQX010002509.1:0-23013 GCA_015478945.1 Trachelipus rathkii | reverse complement strand
GTTGATACTTTATACTTCATGAGCACGATTAGGACAGGCGTAGCACACTACTTTCGTTTTCTGAGGAACCTGTGAACACAACATATCACACACACTCACACACACACACCCCACAAAAGTAAAAAGGCAAACAAAACACTAATACAAAACGACTCACACGACACAGCAAAATCACTTTTGAAATGAGACCCCTCTCCACGCCCTTCGATGCCGGCATTAGCCAAATTATTTGGAATCAATTCAAACCTTTTAATCACCTCTAATTAGAACTACAGGATCAAACTAATGTCAGACTTAATAAGATCACTACATTCAACTTATTGACAACTAGTACTATTTAACCCACTCGGAGACACTTTTTACAATCATTACACTTATATAACAAGCAAGCACGGACTACAACACACACACCATCCCAAGTTCCCCAAATCAAAGTTTTCCAAACATTATCCATTTATATCAGCAGCATTCGTGATGAACTAACTATGAAAGAGCCCCAACAATTCACTAAAGCAAACACTTAATTTTATAACCGCATAGGAAACACTTACATTTACAACGTTACACACGCGGTTCGACAAGCATCGAAATCACAACACAGGCACAGTGAGCACAGATTTAGCTTACATCTCAACACACGGATTTCGACTTTACAGCTCGCCAGATTTGGGTCATTTACTTTACAACTTCACCAACAGAATGTTACTCTACACCACTCACAACGACAGATTATACTTACACTCACACAGAGAAATAGATAATAAACACCGAACCTACACAGATTTTAATTACAACGAGAAAAAAGGAAAACCCTCGCAGATCCTAGTATACACAAAGCTAATTGCCTCACATATTTTACTTAAACACACACAGATTTACTTACAGCACAACAGATTACTTGCATATGAGACTCATTCTTCAAAATATAAAAATAAGAGTAAATTTCTTGAAACAAACTCAACAGAACCAAATAATTAAGTAAAACCATTAAGCCAAGTTTTATTTAAATAGTGTATTTATTAAAAATATCCAATTTCGTAAGTGTTTTTATTAAACACGTATGCATTTCATAATAATTACTAACACACTACGAGGATATAATCAGGAGAAAATTATAATAGGAGTCTATAAGCTCTCAATATCTTTTGTGCTTAAAACTTTATAGAAATAGGGCACAATCATTATTCTTTGAACAAAGAATCTTAATATAGTCAACTTAAATATATTCAGTGTTTGTATAATATAACCATCCTTATTAGTAGACTTTAGTTCGTAAAGTTTAATATAACTTTTATCTAGATATTGTTATAAGAAATTTTATTAAATATCAATATATATAATTTATATCGTAACCTTAACGAAATAAATCATGAAACATCAGTTATAGGCGTCAGGCCCACCTTATTCGAACCTCACAGAGCTTCACACGAACATCAAACACAAGTCTTATGGTTCTACACAACAAAGGTGGAACAGTGTTTTTGGTTGAGTATTGAGACAAGATATTAACTTGGCTCTATTAAATCAAATCTTTAGCCATGTAATAAGGTTTTCGACCTTTGATACCTGAAAATAACAAAATAAGTTTTCTCTGCCTAACTAACATTTTCTGTTTTATTAAGACATAAAAATTCTTAAAGATTTTAATATTATATACTAAATCCTCATTTGTACACACAAACCCTAAATTATATATTTCCTCCTATTACCTTCCAAGAGCCTCGTTCATCTGAGTTTCTGTAATATCTAAAAGATATTAGTGACACAAAGTTTTTTGAGAGATATATTTGTATTCCCTTCATATGTTAATTATCTTATTAATATCTTCCCTCACAGCCCATTATGAACAAATCCAGCCAAGCCATCGAGAAAGAGTTCTTAACCACAGGAGAATAAACCGCTTACTCCCCAGAGCAGCAATCACGGTAAAACGTGCGACCATGGTGGGTACTTCTCTGTTACACAAAAATTGGGTTGAAAAATAAAAATATCTCTGTTAAGGAACTAAAATTTATGAGGATAAATTAGCCATAAAATTTGTTGTTAATGCGGCCGTTAGATTATTAATATTATTCCTTACTAATCTGCTCTAGAAAACATTGTTCAATAAAATATTTCAAAAAAAGAGGGGAGACAATTGGATTTATCCGCGGGGAGCATGACCTTTTTCTGTGAACTAGATAGTGGTTGCAATCAAATAATTACGAGCCTAATGTTTGGGGCCCTATAATATTAGGAATAAGGTAGAGACCTTTTGTCACATACCCATGCGGAATTAGCCCTAATATATAGTCAAAGGTATAGATAACGCAGACTCATAGAAAAGAATCTATATGTTATCACAATTATTACTACTTGCCCTAATTGTATAGATATAAATATTCATAACTGAAACATCAAGCTAGGATCGGTTTATACGATCCTTTAAGCAGGTTAAGTAAAGGAAAATGTTTTTACATAGTGCTACTATTGGTTACGGACTTAATATCCCCCCCTGTACTCGTCTATTATATGATAATCATCGGATATGTGATTAGGTCACTGATCAGAAATATAATTTTATTCTGTCCTTTGTAAAATGAGAGAGTGGTTTCTTGTATATATGTATATTGAGCAGGTGTGTTTTTATTGACCTTTTTAAGCCAAACCTCAACCTTCATTTTTATAATCATAATGTCATTTCATAAGTCCACTTGTGTTAGAACAGGTGCACTCCCACATCTAAGATATTTCTTGCATTCTTGCTATATGTTAAGATCTAATGTTCTAATCAAGCAGTGATATCATCAATTTAAATAAATAGATAGTACTTACATTTCGCAAGAGATTATTATTAAATATTATCAGCTAGGATAATAATAAATCTATATTTCATTATGAGTTTATAGTAACGAATCAAGGTAGAAGCACGAAAACGCAGAGCCGCACGACAAAGAGACGCGACCACGGTGCTTAATCGCGCGACCATGAAACGCCCGGGCCGGCGCCTATATTGATTAAATTTCGACCTAAACGGCACGGGCTAAAAATATTTCTCTTTATGACACGGCCCGTGTGAGACAAACTTAAAATTTACATATTCTCGTAGAGCTTTAATATAGTGGACCGTTTTACCACTATATTATAGAATATCGTATTTGTCATCCCATTGTCATTTTGTGAGCATGTAAATTTTAAATTACTTATTTAATATTAGACTCACCTAGTTGTAGAACTGCGCTAAAACTGTTCTTGAGAGAGAGAGCAGGTTAGTATTTGAACAGCAAACAATATGTGTTTTGAGTAGAAAAAAGTTCAGTTTCTCTGTCTCTAACTCAGTTTATCTTCTAGAAGTTATAATCACTAAGAGGGAAGATTAGAAACAAACTATGCGCGTGTGACGTAGGCCATGTTTCCTTCTTGTGTGCACTTAGTCATTTTAAGATCTTTATTTTGAACTTTAAGGAATGTAAACAAAGTTATTATATGCTTATCGAATGATTTTAATCAACATATAATACGACGTAAGAGTAATGTAATACGAGTTCACTAGCTGGCCAGTCCACAAGAAAATCCCGCTTTTCAGTTGTGTCTTGATACGGTTTTATATCTTCTCTATGCTCCTACAGTTATGAAAAAGTCTGAGTTTAATATAAAAATATAATTATTAATAAATTGTACTACTACCTTACGATTAATCTAAATCCACAACTGTGTGTACATGCGAAAATATAAAAATTCCCCACATTGCTGATAAATCAATTCCGAAAATTTTTCTCTTCTATGCCACTTTCCAGTACTTTGGTATCATGTTCATTAATGAGATTCTCCAGCTGGGAACCTTTAATGTCATAAAAAATTACAAATCGAGAAGATGTTAATTTCATTCACTATTTCATATATCCAGAGTATTGTATGCACACTCTTGGCACACCAATCGAGCAAACTCAACGCCATGGATTCTGTAAATATTAAACACTGATATCCAAGGTATCTATTAAATAAACTAATTTGGAGTCGTATTAAGTAACACACTGTTCATAATATCATATTATAATATAGGTCGTTATAAATTATTATATCTATTGGAATATCAGTTTTCACAACTAATATTATACATACTGGAATGGAGAACGATGTGTCCAAAAGATATTCACAATCTCTTTTAGGTGTATAAATTAGCTAAACTTCCCCTGATAGATACATAAACTTGCTCGCCATTAATTTTTCTGCGAACTTATCTGATTGAGCTGTAAGTATTATTTAAACCGTCAGAGGGGTTTCAAAGTTGCGTCGGTTTCCGCAATCGGTCGCGCTTAGCGGCGCTCTTAAGCGTAGTTGCTTCAACACTGTGAATCTACTATAAATCATAATATGAATTAATTAGATAAACATAATACGATGTTACTGAATATATAATTTTAATTTATTTATTATATTAATTTATTATTAAATGTTTAATACTTATAATACTATCAATAAATGAAATAAAATGTAAATTATTAATATTAATATAAATAATATTGATAATTATTTTAAACATTTATAGATAAAAATAAAAAATTAAAATAAATAACAACCAGCAAAAAAGAAAAAAATATACTAAATACAATGGCATAATCTTAGATGTCAATCAAAGTGACATTTAACACAGCTAATTAATAGATTCTACTGATATATTTATATAAATAATAAATGAGATTTCAAAAAAGCTGAAGTTGAGGTCATATATTATAAAATTTAAATTCACTTAACACCATCTAGACTTTATCAGAAATAAACAAATAAAAATGTAATTAATAATAAGTTTAAAGATGTTAAAGTAATATATTAAGTATATCAAAATAAATATAAGACAGATAATCAATATAATTACTGGATGAACTATCTAATCTAGAAAAAGCTGAAGTTGAGGTCATTATCATTAGAGATGGAAAATCTATAAATAAATAATTATAATAAATATCAAATAATAATAAATAAATAATAAAATAATAATAATAAAATAAAAATAATAATAAGATAATAATAAACTTGATCATAATGAGCAACGAAACTAGAGGAAATTTTCTAAAGAATTGTTAGGAATAAATAAGGAAATAATTAAAAAAAAATATAACTATAACTAAATACTTATATATAATATACATTCATAAGATTATATTAAATAATTCTACAACAGGATTATTAAATAAAATACCGATTACATAATAACAGATCAAAAATAATTAGATTAAATTAATTACAATGAATTAATTATTAGTTAATAATTATTAATATTATTATATAATTAAATTATTTTTAAATTTATTAATAATTATTAAATTTAATAATAAAATTTAATTATTAAACACACATAGAATTATTTCAATATATTTCAATGTTGAGGTAATCTTTCTAGTGAAGTTCCTATTTTGAATTTTATTAGGCTCCTCGGAAATAACTATTACTCTAATATCAGTAATAATTGGAGGAACTATATAATTATATAAATAATAAAAAGTAAGTATATCATTTAAATTATTAACCTTAAATTTATTATTAAGGTACAACCTTAAAAATATAGTTAAATATGATTTAAATTAATTATATGAGTACTATATATATACCACTATTATTTTAAAGTTGACGCATGAAGACACAGAGCGAACCGTCAGGAAATTTTTGAATGGACTCAGTCTTGAACTCGACGAGCCTCCTCTTAGAGCCCATTAAAATAGCGGGGCCAAACCGCGGGCAAACCTAACCAAAAAACCGTGCACACTTGCAATACCTAATTAGGCCTAAAGTAGTTATTTCAACAATTTCTACGAGGAGACAGTGTAAGGAAATAACAGATAGATTTTTTGTTACGAGCTCTGTATAAAGAGAACAGCAGACGAGATCTGTTGGTTTACAATCAGATCTCTGCTATATGGGTAATTTTCAATCCATGATGCACTCAAAATGACTTACTTAATAAATAATAATAAGAAAATCGAATTATTTAAAAAACTTTGAAATATCTTTTTCAGTCATTAACATAACCAGACCAGGCCAATAAACACCTAATAAATGTAGACGCTGATTAACTTGTTCTATTTTTTTAAATCAAAAACAGTTAATGACTCTCCGCTCTAAATATACAAATATACATGAGTATAAAATGTTTATTAAAGAAATCTTGCCAGGCAACGTAGCCAGAGCTTTATACATCTTGTTGTATGTTTGCTATTTATGGTGCAATCCCTGTGACATCCGCATCATGCCACGAAATTGAGGATGGATACATGGATAAAGCAGTAAAGTCAATAGAACAAACGTGGCATAGCTTGGTAGTAGAGGGGTGCTAGGGGCTGACCTTACTGATTACTGTTTATTGCTTAAAAGTAGTAATAGTTTTAATAAATATTGTCAATAAAATTTTAGTAAAAGTATTTTAAAACTTGATATAAAAAATTATAAACAAGTATTAACAGTTAATAATAAATTCTTTTGTTCAAAGATAATGCATTGATTTTATTATGCAAGTTTAAAGACAGACCTTTGACCGGAAATCAGATATTGAGCTCCTACTTAATCTCTGACAATAGAGTAAATATAAAAATATGATAACTCCCTGTTTTTGAGAGGCTTCAAAGACATAAATAGTTTTCCAATAATTATAATCGCGTGCATAAACACAGGTGCTGTAAAAAGTGATGCCTGCGTGTTGGGTCGAATGATGTGACATGGCTACGAGTGTACATAAACTGGTCCCGTCGTGCCCTGCATGTGTGTAACGATACTGAGAGGATCATTATAGTAGATCGTATATATGTTAAAGTAATTAAATATCTATAATTGAGTGTATTAGTTAGTATATAATGATAAATTATAATAATAATATAGTTAGTGTAAAGTATATATATAATAATAGTTAATATATTATTAGTAGATGCTGTTCATTGTAAGTAACTTAAATCATTAATTAAACTGTTGATTGTAAGTTATGAGTTAAATAAGTAATAATAATTCTAGTATAGAAAATATGTATGAAGTTAGTTATAATGCATATTAAATATAATCTGTATGTGATGAGTATGTATAAGTATAAATTCTATGGACACAAGTAAAGTGTAATAGTGCAATTTCATTGCTGTTGTAGTGATATAAGTAATTCATATTAGTATTGAATGTTTGATAGTGTGTGGTGATTGTTAATGTGATGTGATGTGAGTTAGTTAGTGTGTGTGTGTGACACTAAATATAATGCAGTGATTATAGTGTTATAAATAATGATTATAGTAGAATTAAATATATGTAGTTATAAATGAATGTCTATAATTGGAGTAAATATTAAATTATATATAATTCAGATAAAGTATATATAGTTACTAATTAATAAGTGTATATAAATATAAATAGTGTTAAAGGATGAGATGTTAAATCGGGATGTCAATTGTATCATAGTTCCGTGGTTCCATAGTGAATGTAGTGCGTGGAGTATACATGAGGGTATTGGATGATTGTTGATTGTCGTATTGTTTTGGCACGCATGTGCGAGTATGCGTGTTGTCATAACAATTTACCTAAAGACGGATTTATGGATATGAATATGTAAAGTATGTCTTAGATGGATGCGGATGTTATTAATAAAATATATTGTATAAATGTTCATTAAGATAGTGAATAATATATGTGTGTTATATAATTATAAGAGTGATATTATAAGTATTAGTTAGATTAGTGATTAGTGTGAATATGTTGTGTGAATGATTGATATTGAATTGCGTTACTTAAATAAATATATAATAACATAAATTTGCAGAATAGTATAAATTAACACTAATGTAATTAAAATATAAAAAATCAAAATAAAAAATAATATAAATAATTAAATAATATTTAAATAATTAACTTAAAATAATTAAAATCAAAATATTATAATATATATAATATAATATTATAATATAATAAATGTTAAATTATAAAGAAATAAAAATAATATAAAAAAATTAACAATGTTAATAATTTAATAAATATTTTTGAAAGTATTAAATATTAGCAGTATAATATACATATAGATGAGCAGTTTAAAAGCAGTAAAACATTTATGTTAGCTTTGTTAAGAAGCAAGATTATAACACATTGTTAGGATTTCACCGGTCAGAGCAGTAAATATCATATGAGTTAATAGGCCCATGTAATAGGGAGCAGGTTGTAAGAACGTATTAGAGAATCGAGAACGTATACTTAAATTGCGGAGACTTGTTGAGTCGAGACGCGCCCGATTTGTGGATACAGTGAAATACAATGACCCACCTCTATAGAGATTTTAACTGATTTTACTGTAATATATTAATAAGGTATATGATAATGTTAATAAATATATGTAATATGCTTAAAGTGCAGTAAACATATATAGTTATATATGACAGTTAAAGCAAGAAAAGTTATAATAACGTATATAAAGCAGAAAGTTTAAGTCAGTAAAGCAAACGTTATATAAATGCAGTAAAGCATATAATTACAAAAGCATACTATCCCTTAGGTGTTAGGTAATCACCTTATTGATTTACTGATTTTACTGATTTAATGTAGATATATCGTAATGTGATGTTATAAGCATGTCCTAGAGAATTGCAAGCAGTAAAGAAGTTAATAAGCAGTAAAGCAGTACAAACGTCACAGTACTAATCCGCTTAGGTGTTAGGGTAACACCTATTATATGATTTACTTGATTTACTGCTTTAAGGTTTATGTAATGATAAAGTGATGTTAAAGCAGTTAAGCAGTGAAGCTTTAAAGAGCAAGATAAGACAGTAAAAGTTATAAGCAGTAAGCAGTAAAATCAAAGATACTAATATACCCTTAGGTGTTAGGTAATCACATATCTTAATGATTTCTGAATTTACTGCTTATTAAGGTTAATGTTAAATGTTTAATAATGTTTTCTATACCTATCTTTGATCACAGTTGTAGAATATAAAAATATAAAATGTTTATATATACAAGTTTTAAGGGTAATTTTTTTTTCTTTTTACATACAATTTTAAAAATTTATAAATTAAAAGTATTAAGTAACAATAAAAAGATGTCTGTCTGTAATGAGTTACGGTTTTAGGTTCGCGAAAATGTTTTAATAAAATTAATATAAGTGATTTTGGGGGTTAGGTTGTAAATAGAAGAATGAATGACTCATGTATAATATATATAATAATATAATATATATATTATATATATATAATAATATTACTATAAAATAATATTATTAAAGTAGGAGTATTATATAAAGTATCTATATTTAGATCTTACAAGTCCTCATTTTCAATTCTTTATATTACGTTAAATACACTTAACCTAAATAGCCTATATAATCACCTAAATATAAATTATATACCTAATTTTCATTACGTATTAACGCTGAGGTTCAAAAATAAATCTTGACACGACTTTGATCGAAAGTGGCGCACACGACTCGAGCGGGCGAGAATACAAGACACGGGATATATTTGAAACGTCTAGCGGGCGTCACAGTAGCTGAGAACTGTGGACGGGTACAGCGCGGGAACGCACGACTGCGGTGCGGGGTCGTGGGCCTTCGTAGCGGTTGGAACATCATCTGAGCAGGCCTGTGATGTGGGCAAGCTTTAAATGTATCAATAAGAGGTAGACAATGATGATGCTACATCAAAGAAATGTAAATCACAATATTAGGTGGTATAATCATAAAGTATATAGATTTCAATCAAAGAATTGAGAATAATTATACAAAGAGATGAAGAGCAACTAAAATTAAGAAGCTATCGATAGCAGTTATGATGAGTGATTTATCTTAGCAAGATATTGTAAATTAATATCTAACACATAAATCGTATTACACTAGATGTTATAACCTATAGTTATTATTATTTACTATATATCTATAGGGGTAGACACCTACAAATTAATTATAGGTGCATATTCACTTAATTGGACTCAGGTTAGTGACTAGAAAGAGCACTTTAGAATAAAAAGTGTCACTTATATAGATTTGGTATCACTATGTGGCAACTAATTTGAGGCATCATAAACTCACACTATATGACACTACTATATCTTGGCACATACACATATCAGCATAGCACATGACACGACGACTGAGCAACATTAGTCAAATAAGCAAGAAGTTACCATAACATTCCGCACGACTCATTTACAACTAACATAATACTTCAGCGAGAGCACACAAACGATTACTGTCATACTCTTACGCGTGATTAGGGATAGCGACTACTCGGTCGAGCCCAAAATTCTTAGTTACCTACGTGGAGGGTGAGGTTGATGTAGCTCACCAGATGTTATACAAAAGTCCTATCAGATTCAATCAATAATCAATATAGTGAGTAAAATTGATTAGTTAGTTATAATATAAATTGATCATAGTTAGTATTAGTGTGATTAATAATAAGTGACATAGTGTTGATATATTATAGTGATCATAGAGTGTAAGTAAATCTGTGTATGTGTGTTATGTGTGAGTGTGTGTGTGTTATAGTAGATCTGTGTATGTTGAGTTGTATAATATAAACATATAAGGAAAAGGGATAATTGATTATAATATAAATGTGTCTTTTTTAAGACTGATAACAAATTATATAAAAATATATATAAAATATATTTTTAAAGGAAAATATTAGTAATTGATTTACTAATATAAGGTTTTTCTTAATACAAGGCTACCTAAAATAATTTGGTTATTACTTAATTAAGTGAAGTAAAAATTATTAGAATTTTATCTTTATTATTCTTAAAATAATTTTATTCTTAAAATATTAATATAAATAACAGTGATGTGAAAATTATTAAAATATTATCTTTATTACTGTTAAAAATATTATTATTCTCAAAATATTACTACAAATATAATTGAAGTGAAAATATTAGAATGTTATCTTTATTACTCATAAAAATATATTATTCTTAATTATTAAAATAAATAATTGCGCAAAAAAAATAGGTGTATTCTTACAATATAATCTAAGGAAGGTTACCTAAAATAAACTCATTCTCAGAGTGTGAGATATATAAAAATTAGGAGTTTCAGAATAAATGAGAGAGCTATGTCCGTAAAGGAGGGGGCCAAATAGGCGGGAGGCGACTAAGAGTTACAAAATAAACAGGTTTGCTTACAACATAACAGCAATTACTCAGTATTGTAGCGTGAGAGCAAACACCTACTTATCTACGAAGGGTTGCAAAAGCATTTAGATAATTATCTATTTAAAAAAATTTAAATTTTTTAAACATAATTTGGGCGATTATCTTAAAATAACATTTAAAAGATCTTAAAAAATTAATATCTGTGTTTATTCAAAAAAATTTGGGTATCCTTCTAAATAAAAAAGGTCAAGAACACCTAATCAAAGGTATAGAGGTTAAAAAAATTAACAGGTTATATGTACCCACAAAAAAGGTTCAAAACCAATATAATAAGTCGCGGTTACACTTATACATAACTGAACGGAATTTGAGATATCCCTCCTCACACTTACTCTAACCATAAACTACTATAATCTTATAACTCTTATTATTCAATAACGTCTAACATCAAATATCTCCTATTACATCAACTCACCTTACTGTCACAAGTTACCTCTACTTAATTCATCTACAATACTTATTCATCAGATACACGTCCATTACAATAACCAAAATATCAATTATTACACGCATTATAATTGGATAGGTAAAATAGCTACATAACCCTTCACCATTCCATACTAATACCTATATCTGAATATCATATCTTAATAAAACACACCCTGCCAAATATATATATCCTAATATTTATTCAATATAACTATCCTTCTACCATTTTACTACTCTTACCTTTTTTACCATTTTAACATTTTTGTATTCGCTTCACTGTAACCAATACCTTTGCAGTCAGGCTTCAGTTAATATTCTCACAAAGAACACCGCTCTCCCTATATCGAGATCAGAAGCATACCACTTATATTTCCATAATCAAAATGCCTACCGCCACAACATCCAATAATATCAAAATAAATCTACATATTGTGTAGCTGATTATTAATTATATCAATACGCCTGTTTGAAAATATATTAACAAAAAAAAATAAATAACCAGGCATTTATTTCTTCTTCTCCACTTTATTCTTTCTCACTCATTTCGTTTCAATGTAAAGATTTGATCCACACATCCTCTACACACATGTACTAAATGACAGCTATGATGAGTTCTTCACACAATCAGTCCTTATCAGTCACTCGACCTGCATGGGGTATCGAAGCCAAATATGGTCCATATATGTCTTCCTACTACAACTTAAAAAATAATTTAGTATAATCCTAACAGTTACCCTTTATCTCCCCTATCTCCCTTATACCTTATGCTAAGCCGGAGAGTTATCTATTATTTAGAGCTTCTCTCTGCCAATCCGCCGGGTACGAGAACTATAGTTAAAAAAAAACATCCATAAAAAATGATTGCACTACACAAAAATAAAAATCACACATACAAAAACAATACGCCAAGTATATGAGAAAATAAATATATATAAAAATATAATAACAAAATATATATAAACCCTGCAGATTTAACCATTCTCACTTTCTGCTCTACCCATTACCTCATCCTTACTAAATGACTGCATCTCGCCAAAAAATACCTATTCTTCTTGCACCCATCATACTGCTCCTTTCCCAACCACCTCTTCAATTACTGCAATGTAATGCAGACTTTTCGAAGTGTTCCCACAACACTCTTTTTACATTCATTTCATCAGTTTACGAAAGCACCATCCCTATTCATTATTCTATGCAAGGTTCTCTTATTCTTATATATATATTATATATATATATTATATAATATCATATATATAATATATATATATATATATTATATTATATATATAATATTATTATATATATATATATATATATATGATATATCTATATATATATATATATATGTTATATATATATATTATATATATATATAATATATAATTATATATAATATATATATAATATAATATAAAAGGATAAAAGATTTTTTTATACTCGACCAAGTTGGTCAATTAGCTATCAAACATTCAAAAGAAAGTCGAAACAAATTGTTTACGGACTATAAAAGTAACGGGAGGAAAAAAAATAACGAACTTATTTCGGAGCGTTACATGAAAAGAAAAAGTACGAGCTCCGTTGCTCCCGTTACTCAAAAACTAGGTTCCGTAGTAACTGAGTAACGGATCGTGCCACACCTCTGTTATATATATACTATATATATATATACTATAATATATACTAGTATATATATAGTATATATATATATATATATATATATTATATATATAATATATATATATATATATATATATAATATATAATATTATATATATATATACTATATATATATATATTTTATATATAATATATATATATATTATATATATATATATATTTTATAATATATATTATATATTATATATATATTATATATATTATATATATATATATATATATATATATATATATATATATAATATAAATATATATATATATATATATAATAAAGATGGATTGTTGCAACTTGAAATTTTTTGGCGTAAGTCAATCTCTGAAAATTTTTAAAAAGTTGCAAAGTTTGGAGTATTAAATATAATTCACACAATTATATATATAATATATATATAATATATAATATATATATATCATATTATTATATTAATAATATATATATATATATATAATATAATTATATAAGTATATATATATATATATATATGGCTTCATTGTACATAGTGTGACAACATTCAATTTTTCCGTTGGTTTGCCAAATCTTTAAAAAAATTTGACTCTTGGGCGTCTTTTATGCAAAGAAATATATTATATATATATATATATTATATATATATATATATATATATATATATATATATATATATATTATATATATAATATATATTATATAATTATATTATATAGATATATATATATATATATTATATATATATATATATAATGTAAAAGTATAGGGAACTTTCAAAGATGACATAAACTTTCCATGCTGGAAGATTAATACATTTAAAACGCAAACGATGAGCATGTGCAAATAGCAAGCTTATTCTAAATCCTAGATACAAACCAATTTTTTGAACGCAAGTGTTTCCAGAGGGAAAAACTTAATTTTGGATGTCTATGTGATGAATATGCTGCTAAAGGCAGAAATATATCACCAGCCAAAAAAAGCAAAAGATCACAGAAACACACGCAATTACCATCTATTAGCGATATGATTGCTGAATCCATGAACGTACTTTTGGCTTCTAGCAGCTAGCAGCGATGTTCGAAGGTGTCAAAAGACACTCTATCATTGATCGAAAAATATCAAAAGTGAAAAGGCTTGGAATCAGATAAAGATCCCCTGACCAAAAACCCTTTTGGGGGTTTTTTTTTTTTTTTTTGGTGGCGTAAATTGTAGAAATTCCACATCTTGCAGAAGCCGCCAGGGAATTCTTAGCATGCCTTTCACAAGCGTAGCTAGGTAAGCGTCTTTCAGTGAATCAGTATATCATTTAGAACGAACTGAGAAGCACACTCTCCCTGAAATGGGCTCAGAAGCTATTGGTTTTTTGAAGCAAATTTTAGAATTATTAATTTCAAGCATGTAGTAAATATAACCTTTTCATATGAAGTGGAGGTTGGTGGTGTGCAAAAGAGTTGGTTCCACGTCCCACGTCTGGTAACGCAGGTATAATATATTATTATATATAGTATTATAGTATATATATATATATATATATATTAGTATATATATGATATATATATATATAATATAATATATATATATTATATATATATATATATATATATATATAGCTATATATATTATGAAGTATCTCTGGTTAAAACTCTTAAAACTTAACTATTCCGCAATCCGCGGATAGTGATTTGAAAAATCACCATCCGCTACACTTCTAATATATCATATATTATATATAGTATATAAATACTATTATATAATTTATATTATATATATATAGTATATAGTATATATATATATATATAAGTATATATATTATTATACAATATATGTATATATAGTATAGTATATATATAGTATTATTATATAATAATATATATATATATATATATATATATATATTAATATATATATATATATATATATAATATATTATTATATAGTATATATACATATATATATATTATATATATTGTGTATATATATTTATATATTTTTATATATGCATTTATATAATATATTATATTATTATATATATATATATATATATATATATATATATATATATATATTATATATATATATACTGCGCCATTTACCTGAACCTAAACAATTTCTAACATGTGTTTGAGTACTCTATTGTTTCTGGCCACAATTTTCGATTTGAATTGCATTGTACTTTTATTTTTATTAAGATCCTCAAAATGTAGTATTGGGTGTGGTTTTCGAGGCAAATGACACAGACAGTTAGCCTACATACACGCGCAACAAGCTCGCACAAAATTGTACAAACACTTGCGAAGGCCAGTGCAATAACTTTGCATAACTTATCATAGCTCAACGAGCCTTCTCTCCTCTCTCTTCTCTCTCTCTCTTCTCTCTTCTCCCTTCTCTCTTATCCTCTCTCTCTTCTCTCTCTCATTTCTCTTTCTCTCTCTCTCTCTCGTCTCTCTCTCTCTCTCTAAATAATATATATATATATATATATTATATTATATATATATATTTATATATATATTATATATATATATATATTATAATATATATATATATATTATATAATATATATATATATATATATATAATATATGCATCGTGGTTGCTACAATAACTAAAGATTACCACACGACTTAACTCTGCTTCTATCTTAAATGCCCTGTGAGGGTTTTCTTTGCATGTAAACTTAAATTTAAATTTCCGTCTTCTCTGGTCAAGTTGAAATAAGTTGAAGGCGAGGGAGAAGACGATCAAAACACTTTCGTATGTTTCGCACTCGGCCTTTCATTAACTTAAACAAGGTTTATTCACGCTTGACTGTACCGCCGAATCTCTTTATATTTATGGGGAACTTGCTGCATTTGATGGTTCGTATTTTTTATTTAAAATTTCCACTTGTACTAATTGTTTCCCCATTTAAAATTTCGAGAAGGAAAATTTATCTTGCGGGGTTGAAGAGAGAAGAGAGAGAGCCAAGAGAGAGAGATGAGAGAGAGAGATGAAGAGAGAGAAAGAGAGCCATATGTGAGAGAGAGGAGAGAGAGAGAGAGAGAGAGAGAGGAATCAAAGTTTAATGTCTTGTTGTTTATGATTCTTCAGCAATCCTATAGATTTTATGTATTTTAAGTCTATATACGATATAAATAATATTATATATATATATATATATATATATATAATATATTTATATTTATATGACTTGTATAAAAGTAGAGATATGGATTTAATGAATAATATTATACTAATATTATGATATATATATGTCCCATCTTCTCCTATTTGCTTGCGTCAGCATATTTTCAAAGTCGTTTTTTCCTTCACTTTTCAACTTTTTCCTTTCTGTTTTCCACTCTAAAATTTAAATGGTTAAAAAAATTATATATTTGATCATGAATGACATAAAATGTGTGTTTTGCATAGTCATATAAGTTTGTCTTCACCCCTTGAGATTCTTTTGTGTGTGTGTTAGAGAGAGAGAGAGAGAGAGAGAGAGAGAGAGAGAGAGAGAGAAGAGAGAGAGGAGAGAGAGGAGAGAGAGAGAGAGAGAGAGAGAGAAGAGAGAGAGAGAGATATTTTGACTCTTGAAGGTTATCGTGTCTTTGTTTATCACACCTTAAAAGTTATTTTAAAAAAAGTTTTGCATTTATTTTTGGTATTTAATGTTTTTGTTATTTCATTTATCTACAAATGCAGATTCAAGTCATTTTTATTTGTTAATAATACATATTCATGTCATTTATTCACTAACACAAATTCATGTTATTTATCTATTTAAAACATTCTTGTCATTTATTTATAAGTTGAAATTCATGTCATTTATCCATTAATACAAATTTGTCATTTATCAATTAATTGGGATTCATGTTATTTCTTAATAGATACAAATTCATGTCATTTGTTTGTATATTTAGAGATATGTCATTTATCTATAAACACAGATCCATGTTAATCATCTTTTTGTGCAGTTATGTCATTTATATATTAATAAAGCATATATATATATATATTATATATATATATATATATAAAATACATTATATATATTATTAATATATATATTATATATATATATATATATATATATATATTTTATATATATATATATAATATATATATATTAATTAATTTACAAAACCCCGCCATTCACTCCGTTTATGCACCGTTCTTCTCGCCCTGCCAACTCTCGCATTCCTCTCCTGCAGATTCATTTACTGATCAATCCACTTTTTCTTCGGTCTCTTCCAGCCGGTCGATTCCCATCACACTGACCTCCACATCTGCATCTCAACCAACCGCTAATCATCCATCCTTTCCATATGACCAACCATACTATCTCAATTTACTTTCATTCTGTTATCTCATTTACTAATTTTTTCACAACACACAACTCCTTAATGCGTTCATTCCTCATTTTATCAATTCTTCTCACACCTAACACGACCCTAAGATTGTCCATCTGAACACCATTGTACTTTAGATCTATACCTCTTATTCCAGATCATAGTCTCACTACTATTCATTAAAACAAGTAACAATATACCCCTCATGTAAGACCCCAGCGCCACTCCAGCTTTTCCCCTTACATCACAAGGATTACTTTGCATCAGCCACCCTTCAACCATTCACAACTTTCCTACTACACTGCATCATCCGTTTCCATTTCATCCAACATATATATTAAATATTTAAACTCAGTCACTTGTTCCAGTTGTTCACCATCCAACATAACTTCACACTGAAGACTGTCCTCACTTGCAATCATAACCTTACTCTTTCCTACGTTTACTTTCAAACCCCTTCTTTTACACACCCCGCCCAATCCCTCTACCAAATCCTCTCAAACTCTCCAGATTCGCCAAATAAAACCAAATAATCCGCATATAATATGTAGGGCATCCTCCACTCTCTTCCATTCTCCATCATTCTAACACCTTCCCCTGCCACCCCCACCTTTAATTCTTTTAAAACCCCATCCATATACAAATTGAATAACCAAGAGGACATACATAACACATCCCTCCCACACTCCGCCATTAATATGAAACAAATCACTTTCAACTTCATTTACAATTACTTCACTATCGTCATACATACTTTTGATTCCATTTAGAAGCCTACCACCAGCACCATATATCACTAACAGATGCCATAGAACTTCCCTATTAATCCTATAATAGGCCTGTTGCAAATTTTAATACATAAAACCTAAATACACTTTGTTATTCCTCTCTCTCATTTTCTATATCATTTGTTTCAATGTAAAAATTGATCCACACATCCTCTGCCACTTTTTTCTAAACGCACCTTGTTCTACACCAATCAGTCCCTCAGTCACTCGACGCACTCTTTCGACCAAAATACCAGCATATATCTTCCCTACAACACTCAATAAACTAATTCCCCTATAATTTCTACAGTTCCTTCATAATTCCTACAGTTACCCTTTTCCCCCTTGCCACTATTACTGCTCTCCTCCAATTCCTTGGAACTATACCCTCCATAAACGCTTTGTTACAGAACTTCCAAATCTACTCAATCACCATCTCGCTTCCTTTCTTGATCATTTCACCAGTAATTTCATCTATACTAGCAGATTTACCATTCTTCTACTTTCTCACTCTACCCATTACCCACTCCTTACTCTAATGACCTCATCCCCAAAATACCTATTCATTCTTGCACCATCAAACCCACACACATTCACTATTCATTCATTACTGCCAATGTTATGCAGATTTTCGAAGTTTTCCCTCCACACTCTCCTCACATCCATTTCGTTAGTTACAGAAGCACCATCCCTATTTATTATTCATAATCTAAACAGATTCCCCTTATTCTCATTCTTAACCTTTCGTGCTTCCTTCCAGAATAGCTTCCTATTCCCTTGTAAGTCCCCATTCATCCTCCTTCCAAACTTCATTTACTTCCTTTTTTTCCCCCTATGCATATTTTAGTCTTCCTTTTTTCCTCCTTATATAATTTCAAACATCTTTCTTTTGAGACCTCATCATTGGCTTTTAGTACATTTAACCAAGCTTCTTTTTTACTTTTAACTGCTTGCATCACTTCTTCATTCCACCACTCACTGTTAACATTCTTACTTCCTACTTTAGCACATCCACATACTTCTTTAGCACTACTAACAACCGTTTCCTTCATTTGCTTCCAGATTTGTTCAGTTTCAACTTGTTCACATTCAACTGCTTTTTTGCAAGCTCTTCTTAAATACTTATCCATTACTTACCTTGTTCACTTACTTCTCACTCTTAATTTACCCACCTTCCTTTCTTTATCCCTTCCTTCATCCAAGCGACCACCTACCTAATTTTACATAAAACAACATAATGATCCAGAAATCCCATTCCTAACCCCTTCACTGATTTAACATCCAACACATACATCATATCTCCTTCTTCACCAACACAAAATTAATCACACTTTTTACTTCGACCCATCTCTACCTACACCAAACTCTAGTATACTTATGGATACTCTTGTTTTAAAGAAAGTTATTACTTGCATACATACCTCTCTCTCTTCACAGAATCAATCACCTTCCCACCATTCTCATTTTTCCCCGACACCGCCAAAACCACCTGTTATATACCATTCCCTTTTTGATCGCCTATCCAACCCATTTATGTCACCCAACACAATTCAGTCTGAAACCCTGAAGCTCATGCTCAACCCCATCCAAAACATCATTCAGATTATCCCAAAAATCGCACTCTCTTCAATATTACCCTCAGATGCACCATATGTCACCACCACCACATACCTTGACTTTTCACTTAAATTAACCATTGGATTTCTAGCACTCACAAAAAAAATCCACCATTAGCTCTTCCACAAGTCGTTCATCAGAATTGCAACTCCTTCTATCCCCCTTCTCATTTCCTTTCACAATTAGCACATTTCAGTCCCACCCCACCACCACCACTCATCTTCACCGTTTCTTTCCCTCTTTGTTTCAGTCACAACAAAGAAAATCAAATTACCCTTTCTAAATACATCCATTACTCTGTTTTCCTCTTGTCCTTCATCATTCATCACTCTCCCATGTCATGTACCCATACGTATAAGCTATATTATATAATATATATATACTTATATATATATATATATATATAATATTATATTATATAATATTATTATATATATATATATATAGTATATATACTATATAATATATATAATATTTACTATTTATCTATTAAAAACAGATTTTTGTAATTTATCTATAAAAACGTTTATTCGGATTTATGTCATTTATATATTAATACTGATTTACGTAATTTATATATCAATTATGATTCTTGTAATTTATCGATTAATTAATACTTTCATCATTTATCTCAATAGAGCTGGCTTTGATTTTGACTATGACACTTTTCGGTTTTAGTTCCAAACCGGAAATGGTTAAAATGTTTCACATATTTCATCCAATATGTACCAAATAAAAAACAAACTGCCTCTTTTTCTGTCCCTGAAAACGACGATTTCAAGTGTTTTTCGGTGTCTTTAGTGATTTGCTTTGTATTTTCATATGAATAAAAATCATGCTTCTGACATTTTGGGAGTTTGCCATCTACAATTTTTGTCGAAATGATTTGAAACTTGGACTATTCGAAGATGGGTCCATTATCAAAAAGGGTTTGTTCAATATATTTAATTTTTGAAACCAAATCCCAACATTATTTTCTTTGCAGTAAATGTAAATTTTGTTTTCCCTCTCCATTGAAAATTTTTCTTCTTTTTCCCACAAAAATTTGCAGGAGAAAGATCGTACTGATAGTCAATATATATATAATATATATATATATATATATATTATATATAATTATTATTATATTATTATTATACTTATAATTACTAACTATATATTATATATTGATATATGTTTATATATATATATTATATTATATATACTATCATATATATATATATATATTATATATATTGCTTCTCTCTTAAACGGCAAAATTATGTATATTTTCCTCAATTTACATTGTGTAGTTATGATGATCACTCATTAAAGCCCTAGTTCTATTAGTCTTTCCATCTCTTTATAATTGAAAGTTTGTTTTATGACTTCAGTGTAGAGCAATATCTTTCTTGAATGCACGATACGAGTGAGAGAGATGTTAGAATCCGTATCGATACAAATGTGACTGTATTGATCAAATTTATTTCAAAAATTTGTAGAAATTTTTATCAAATATCGATTGAACCATTTGACAAAATTTGGTTAGTTATGGATATATAGCCCAAGAACTTTCCCTCTAACTGGTTTGAAAAATCAAAAAAACCGATTGCAATTTCTTTGTTTCTTTTCATTTTACCACAATACATTTACATTTCTTCATTAATTAATTAATTTCATTCATTAATTTACAGAAAGCAGAAGTTCTGCTACAAATGCCAAATTGCTTGAAATTTTTATCATCGATGTTTTCGCGAAAATCTTTCAAAGCCAAGTATCACATTTTCTATATGATTATATCAGTTGCTGTCACGAATGGTGGAGACTGCAATATAGTCCTTAATGGGAGAGTGAGTTGAAATTTACTCCTGATTACAGATTTCAAAAGATTTGAGTTTTATGAAGAAGGTTTTTAATATCTTGATCCAACTCAAACTCTTCTAAAGCTTCAACAATTGCTTTAAAAGCTTCTCTAAATCATAACAATCCACCGTAACTTTCCACCTACCTTCTTTCACACATTCGTGCTAGTTGTGTCCATTTAGTCTCCGGGTATATTTTTTTAGATAAAATACAGCAATTGTCCTCCTTGGTGACGTAAAATACCATCCACTTGTTTTCACTGTGTCAGCAAATGTACACACAATCCTATTTTATATTTCGGCAGTTGAACACCTCTAAAACTTTCTTTATTGCTGCTGCGGCATCATCGTAGTTGTCCAATCAGAAAGTCACTCTTTATTTCAACCCTCGTAGTATTGCCTCCGCTTTTAGACTCTGAGGTTTTGGGGACACCTGGAGAGAATGCTGGATGGGAGAGTGGCCAAGAAGAGATGGGAGTGGAGACCGGAGGGAACAAGACCAAGAGGAAGACCTGGGAAGAGATGGGAGAGCTCGGTGGAGGACTCATTGAGAAGACTTGGAATGTCGTCGATGCAGGATTTGAGGAAAGATGGGGTCTCGGAGGATACACGAAGACGGAGAAGAGTGCTGGCTCCACTGACTGGGTCCTGACAATTCCTGGGAGGGTTTTATATATATATATATATATATATATATATATATATATTATATATAATATATATTATTAGTATACTATATATATATATATATATTATTTACATATATTATATATAATATAAATAGTAAATATAAATATTATTATAATATATATATATATTATATAGATATATATATATATATATATATAATATTAATATATATATACTATAATATATATACTATACTAATATATATATATATATATATATATATATACCCGTATGTATATGTGTTTATAGAGATGAGCTTATTTTTAATATTTTTGATTTTAAAAAAATAATTTATATTAATTTTTAGTGGTAAATGAATGCGACGAAAACGCTTTCACGACCATTAAGTCTGCAGTAAATAGGCTGAATATCTGATCTCAAGACTTCATAACTTTTTCAGGCTCCTTTACTTCATCTTGTTTTTACGATTTCTTAAATGCGGATCATTTCAAACGTTCATATAATTTTCATGACAATCTCCTATTGGCACTACGGTCCTCACGGCTCTCGCCGTCCCTTCGCTCCTGCAGACGTCTGGCACGCAAGCTCGA
>JABUQX010002508.1:12500-14459 GCA_015478945.1 Trachelipus rathkii | reverse complement strand
ATATATATATATAATATATATATAATATAATATAATATATTATATATATATATATAATATTTTTTATATTATTATATTATATATATAATATATATATATTATATATATATATATATATTATAGATATATATATTATATATATATATATATATATATAATAATTTTATAAAGTGGGCACTTTGCTAACTCGATAGATTTAGTACTTTTCGGGTCTTTAAATTAGGCTTCTTCTGTTGCTTGTTCTTTATTGGGGTTACGTAACCCCATTTACATGTTCTTCATATTGGGGTTATTTGACCCAAGTTGCTGGTTCTTTATATTGAGGTCACCTGACCCTAGCTGCATGTTCTTTATTTTTTCATTTTCTTGTTTTTTATATTGGGGTCTCATGACCCTAGTTGCCTGTTTTTTATATTGGGGTCACGTTATCCCCAGTTGCTTGTCTTTATGTTGGGCGTTAGGTGACCCCAGTTGGCTGGGTTCGTTATATTGGGTCAATGACCCCAGCTGCTTGTTCTTTATTATTGTCAGTTTCTTTCTTTACATTGGGGTTACTTGACCCATTGTTTGTCTTTATATATGGGTTCACTTAAACCAAGATTTGCCTTGTTCTTTATAATGGGTCCACGTAACCCCAGTCGCTTTTTCTTTATATTGGGGTCACGTGAACCCAGTTACTTGGCTTTACATATTGTCAGTTCTTTTCCTTTACGTGTTATCGCGTGAACACAAGTTGCTTGTTCTTTAATGCAGTTGCCATAATACATTGCGGCAATATAAATATATATATATATATATATATATATATATATATATATATATATATATATATATATATATATATATATATATATATATATATATATATATATATTATATATATATATATATATATATATATATAATTTTTATAAATGTGGGCACTGATAACTTCGATGGATTTAGTACTTTTCGGGTCTTTAAATTTAGGCGTGACGCTAATAACGATTCAGCGGATGATTTTAATACAAAATTTAGCGAGGTTATTCTTAAGGCGTTGAAGGAATATGTGGTCGAAAATATGTTTCCTAGTTTTTGTTCCAAAAATTTTTCATTTCCTATAGTAGATATCCCGCCGGGTATAACATTTTTGTAGTCGTACAAAAGTGGATGCGTAACGGCATAATTCAACATTGGGGTTAGGTGACCCCAGTTGCTGGTTCTTTATATTGAGTCAAGTGACCCCAGCTGCTTGTTCTTTATATTGTCAGTTTCTTGTTCTTTACATTGGGGTCACTTGACCCCATTGTTTGTTCTTTATAATGGGGTTACGTAACCCCAGTTGCTTGTTCTTTATAATGGGGTCACGTAACCCCAGTCGCTTTTTCTTTATATTGGGGTCACTGTGAACCCAGTTACTTGCTTTACATATTGTCAGTTTCTTTTCCTTCTACTTGTTATTACGCTGACACTATTTTCTTTTTTTTAAAACAGTTGCCAGATACATTTATATATATATATTTTTTTTTTTATATATAATATATATATATATATATATATATATATATATATATATATATATATATATATATATATATATATATATATATATATATATATATATATATATATATATTATATATATAATATATATATGTAATTTTTATATGTGGGCACTGCTAACTCGATGGATTTATTTTTTTTGGTTTTTTTAAATAAGCTTCTTTTTTTCTGCTTCTTTATACTGGGTATGTAACCCCATTACATGTTTCTTCATATGGGGTATTTGAGCGCAGTTGATAGTTCTTTAATATTGGAGGGTCACCTGACCCTAAGCTGCATGCTTCTTATTTTCATTCTGTTTTTTATATTTGGGCGTCTCAGTGACCTAGTGCCTGTTTTTTATATTGGGGTAACGTTACCCCAGTTGCTTGTTCTTTATATTGGGGTTAGGTGACCCCAGTTGCTGGTTCTTTATAT
>JABUQX010002508.1:5000-10000 GCA_015478945.1 Trachelipus rathkii | reverse complement strand
CCATTGTTTGTTCTTTATAATGGGGTTACGTAACCCCAGTTGCTTGTTCTTTATAATGGGGTCACGTAACCCCAGTCGCTTTTTCTTTATATTGGGGTCACGTGAACCCAGTTACTTGCTTTACATATTGTCAGTTTCTTTTCCTCTACGTTGTTATTACGTGACACTAGTTTCTTGTTCTTAATGCAGTGCCAGATTACATTGGAAGATTATATATGTAAATATATATATATATATCTATATAATATATATATATAATATATATATATATATATATATATAATATATATTATATATATATTATATATATATATATATATTATATATATATATATATATATAATCTTTATAAGTGGGCACTTCCTAGCTCCTCTTGATTTACTTACTTTTCGGGTCTGTCTACTTTGATTGTCTATTTGTTGCTTGTTCTTTTATACTGGGGTACGTAACCCCATTTTAATGCTTCTTCATATTGGGGTTATTTGACCGCAGTTGATGGTTCTTTATATTGAGGTCACCTGACCCTAGCTGCATGTTCTTTATTTTTCATTTTCTTGCTTTTTATATTGGGGTCTCGTGACCCTAGTTGCCTGTTTTTTATATTGGGGTCACGTTACCCCAGTTGCTTGTTCTTTATATTGGGGTTAGGTGACCCCAGTTGCTGGTTCTTTATATTGGGGTCAAGTGACCCCAGCTGCTTGTTCTTTATATTGTCAGTTTCTTGTTCTTTACATTGGGGTCACTTGACCCATTGTTTGTTCTTTATAATGGGGTCACGTAACCCCAGTTGCTTGTTCTTTATAATGGGGTCACGTAACCCCAGTCGCTTTTTCTTTATATTGGGGTCACGTGAACCCAGTTACTTGCTTTACATATTGTCAGTTTCTTTTCCTTTACGTTGTTATCGCGTGACACTAGTTGCTTGTTCTTAATGCAGTTGCCAGATACATATATATATATATAATATATATATATATATATATATATATATATATATATATATATATATATATATATATATATATATATATATATATATATATATATATATATATATATATATATATATATATATATATATATATATATATATATAATTTTTATAAGTGGGCACTGCTAACTCGATGGATTTAGTACTTTTCGGGTCTTTAAATTAGGCTTCTTCTGTTGCTTGTTCTTTATACTGGGGTTACGTAACCCCATTTACATGTTCTTCATATTGGGGTTATTTGACCGCAGTTGATGGTTCTTTATATTGAGGTCACCTGACCCTAGCTGCATGTATTTTGTCATTCTTGTTTTTTTATATTGGGTTCTCGTGACCCTAGTTGCGGTTTTTTAATAAGGTCACTACCCCAGTTGCTTGTTTCTTTATATCTGGGGTAGGGAACCCCAGTTGCTAGTTTCTTTATATTTGGGTCGATGACCCAGTGCTTGTTCTTTATATTTGTCAGTTTCGTGTCTTTACATTGGCGTCACTTGACCCATTGTTTTGTTCTTTATAATGGGTCACGTAAACCCAGTTGCTTGTTCTTTATAATAGGGTCATGTAACACCCCAGTTGCTTTTCCTTTATTTTGGGTCCATTTGAACCCAGTTACTTGCTTTACACATTGTCGGTTTCTTTTTCTTTACGTTGTTATCACGTGACACTAATTGGGCTTTGTTCTTAATGCAAGTGCCAAACATTGGGGAAATTATATTATATATATAATATAATAAATAATAATATATATATACATATATATATATTATATATATATTATAGTATTATATATATATATAGATATATATATAATATATATTATATATATATATATTATATATTAGTAATTTTTATAATGGGCACTGCTAACTCGATGAATTTAGTACTTTTCGGGTTCTTTATATTAGGCTTCTTCTGTTGCTTGTTCGTGATATTGGGGTTACGTAACCCCATTTGCTTGTTCTTCATATTGGGGTTATTTAACCCCAGTTGATGGTTCTTTATATTGAGGTCACCTGACCCCAAGCTGCTTGTTCTTTATTTTTTCAGTTCTTCATTTTATATTGGGGTCTCGTACCCTAGTTTGCCTGTTTTTTAAATTAGCGGTCCACCGTTACCCCAGTTTGGTTGTTCTTTATAATTTGGTTAGGACCCCGTTGCTGGTGTCTTTAATATGTGGGGTCAAGTGACCCCAGTTGCTTGTCTTTATATTGTCAGTTTCTTGCTCTTTACATTGGTCACTTGACACCATTGTTTGTTCTTTATAATGGGGTCACGTTAACCCAGTTGCTTGTTCTTTAATAGGGGATCAGTAACCCCAGTTGCTTTTCCTTTATATTAGGGTCACGTGAACCCAGTTATTGCTTTACATAATGTCAGTTTCTTTTTCTTTACGTTTTTATCACGTGACACTAGTTGCTTGTTTTTAATGCAGTTGCCAGATACATTGGAAATATATATATATTATATATATATATATTATATATATCATATATATATTAAAAAATATATATATATATATACTATTATAATATATATATATATATATAATATATATAATATATATATATATATGATATATATATATGATAATTTTTTATAAGTGGGCACTGCAAACTCCGAGGGATTTAGTACTTTTCGGGTCTTTAAATTAGCCCTCTGTTGCTTGTTCTTGATATTTTGGTTACGTGACACCCCAGTTGCTTTTTCTTCATATTGGGTTATTGTAACCCAGTGATGTTCTTTTATATTGCAGGTCACTTGACCCCAGCCTTGGTTCTTTATTTTTTCAGTTTCTTGTTTTTATTGGGGTCTCGTGACCCTAGTTGCCTGTTTTTTAAATTAGGGTCACGTTACTCCAGTGTTGCTTGTTCTTTATATTGGGTTCAGGGACCCCAGTTGCTGGTTCTTGATATTGGGGTGAAGTAACCCCAGCTGCTTGTTCTTTATATTGTCAGTTTTGTGTTCTTTACATTGGAGTCACTTCACCCCATTTGTTTTCTTTATAATGGGTCACGTAAACCCAGTTGCTTGTTGCTTTATAATAGGCGTCACGTAACCCCAGTTGCTTTTCCTTTATGTTAGGTCACGTGAACCCAGTTACTTGCTTTACACATTGTCAGTTTCTTTTCTTTACGTGTTATCACGTGACACTAGTGGCTTTTTTTTAATGCAGTTGCCAGATACATGGGAAATATATATATATTATATATAATATATACTATATAATATATATATATAAATACTATATTATATATATATATATATATATAAATATATATATTATATATATATATATATATATAATAATATATATATTATGATATATATATATATATAAAGTATATATATTATATATTATATGATATATATATAATATAAATATATATATATATATATATATATTAATATAATATATATATATAAGTTATAAATATATTATATGATACTATATAATTTTATAAGTGGCACGCTAACTCATTGATTTAGTACTTTCGGTCTTTAAATAGGCTTCTTCTGTTGCTTGTTCTTGATATTGGGTTACGTAACCCCATTGCTTGTTCTTTCAATTGGGGTTATTTAACCCCAGTTGATGGTTTTTATATTGAGGTCACTTGACCCCAGCTGCTTGTTCATTATTTTTTCAGTTTCTTGTTTTTTATATTGGGTCTCTACCCTAGTGCCTGTTTTTAAATTGAGGTTTCACGTACCCCAGTTTGCTGTTCTTTAATATTGGGGTTAGGGGACCCCAGTTGCTGGTCTTTATATTGGGTCAACGTGACCCCAGCGCTTGTTCTTATATTGTCAGTTTCGTTGGTTCTTTACATTGGTGAGTCACTTGACCCATTGTTTGTTCTTTTATAATGGGTCACGTAAACCCAGTGCTTTTCTATAATAGGTCATGTACCCCAGTTGCTTTTCCTTTATGTTAGGGTCAAGTGAACCCAGTTACTTGCTTTACACATTGTCAGTTTCTTTTTCTTTTGTTATCACGTGACACTAGATGCTTGTTCTTAATGCAGTTGGCAGATACATTGAAAATATATTATATATAATATATTAAATATATATATATATATATATATATTAATATATAAATATATATATATTATATATATATAATAATATAAATATATATATATATATATATATATATATATATATATATATATATAGATATATATATATATATATATATTATATAGTATATAAATTTTATAATGGGCACTGCTAACTCGCATGCGATTTATACTTTTCGGGGTCTTTAAATGGTTAAGGCTTCTTCTGTTGTGCTGTGGTCTGATTATTGGGGTTTACGTAACCCATTGCTTTGTTCTCATATTGGTTATTTAACCCCAGTTGATGGTTCTTTCTTTTTATTGAGGTCACCTGACCCCAGCTGCTTGTCTTTATTTTCAGTTTCTATTTTTATTTTGGGGTTCGTGACCCTAGTGCCTGTTTTTTAAAATTAGGGTCACGTTACCCCAGTGCTGTTCTTTATATTGGGTTAGGGACCCCAGTCTGTTCTTTTAATTGGTAAGTGACCCCAGCTGCTTGTCTTTATATTTTCAGGTTTCGTGTCTTACATGCACTTGACCATGTTGTGTTCTTTATTAATTGGGCACGTAAACCCAGTTGCTTGTTCTTTATAGAGGGTCATGTAACCCAAGTTGCTTTTCCTTATGATTAGGGTTCACGTGAACCCAGTTTACTTGCTTGTTAACATTCGTCGAGTTCTTTTTCTTTACTTGTTATTCCACTCTACACTAGTTGCTTGTTCTTAATGGCAGTTGCCAGATACATTGCGAAATTATATATATATATATATTATATATATATATATATATATATATATAATATATAATAATATATATATATATATATAATAAAGTGTATATATATATACATATTATTATAGATATATATATATATATTATAAATATATATTAATATATATAATATAAATATAAATATATATAATAGATATAATATATATATAATATATATAATAATT
>JABUQX010002507.1:10000-13489 GCA_015478945.1 Trachelipus rathkii | reverse complement strand
ATATATATTTACGTACATTTTATTTTACCACGCTTTTCCCGCTTGAGCGGGGTAGTGGTACATGCAGCTTCCCTCATCTCGCATTCACCCACCTCCTCCACCCCACTCTCTCGCCAACACCCTACCCTCTTCCTCCCTCATCCCTCCCTCCTCCAGCATCTCCTTTATTCCATCCATCCACCTCCTTCTTGGTCTCCCCCTTCCTCTCCTTCCTATCCCCTCCGCCTCCCAAACTCTCCTAACCACTCTCTGTTCCTCCATTCTCACTAGATGCCCATACCATCTTAACATTCCCTTCTCCGCTCTTCCCACCAACCCATTCCTCCAATCACATCTCTCCCTCACCACCCTATTCCTAATCCTCTCCCTTCTGCTAACCCCACTCTCAAACCCTTCATCTCAAATACTTCCAACTTCTTCCTGGACCTGGCATTCAACCCCCACGTTTCACACCCATACAACACCGCTGGTACACAAATTTTTTCAAACATACTTATCTTAACTTTCTGTGATAAATCCCCCCCTTTCCATAATTCTCTCAGACTACTCAAGCTCTCATTCCTTCTCCCTACTATGTTCTATCTCTCCCATCCCTCCCCTTACCCCAAATCCATCCTAAATATCTAAATCTTTACTTCTTCAATACTACACCCTACTCAACCTCTAACTTCCCTCCCCTCCTCTCTTTCACCTCAAACACTAACACTTTACTCTTACCTGGATTTATTTTAAGCCCCTTTTGTCCACACATTCTCTCAAACTCCCTCACCAAATACCTCAGCCCTTCCGCGTTCTTCGCCACTAGGGCAGTATCGTCCGCAAACAGTATCATGTTCACTTCCCTTCTATCATTCCCATTCATCAATTCCACCCCCTCCCCTCCCTCACCATTCCTCTGCAAACACTCTCCATAAACAAATTGAATAGCCACGGTAAATATATATATATATATATATATATATATATATATATATATATATATATATATATATATATATATATATATATATATATATATATATTTATATATATATATATATATATATATATATATAATCCCGGTATAGCGTCGGGCGGGGTGACGTTGGCCACTTTAGGTATAACTTCGTCTCCCCACTTTCCCCTAATACACTTTTTGGATTTTTTTTTCTGAAAATCAAGGCCCTATAGTAGGTCATAAGCACACAAAAAAATAATTGGAAATATTATAGAAAGCTCTTTTGTTTGTTAAAATTAATTATTAAAATAGATTTTAAAGATCTTATAAAAAATTCTTATATTGTGCAATATCGTTAAAAATCGTATAATAATGCAATAGCTTGTTTCAAAGGTGTAATATATATATATATATATATATATATATATATATATATATATATATATATATATATATATATATATAACATTTATATATATATATATATATATATATATATATATATATAGATAAATATATATATATATATATATATATATATATATATATATATATATATATATATAAATATATTTTTTTAAAAATGTTATATATATATATATATATATATATATATATATATATATATATATATTGGTTAGTTTCAAAATTTTAAACTCTTCTTTCTTATCATAGGATTTAGTTACCGTTTCGCTTCACTATTTATTAATTAATTAATTAGCAAATAGTTAACTACCGGTTCTTGTTACTACCCTTAACCTAGCCACCACCAAATATATATATATATATATATATATATATATATATATATATATATATATATATATATATATATATATATATATATATATATATATATATATATATATATATATATATATAAATATATATATATATATATATATATATATATAAATATATATATATATATATATATATATATATATATATGTATATATATATATATATATATATACTATATATATATATATATATATATATATATATATATATATATATATATATATATATATATATATATATATAAAATATATATATATATATATATATATATCTATATATATATATATATATATATATAATATATAATATATATATATAACTGCTATATATATATATATATATATATATACTAATACATATATATATATATATAATATATATATATATATATATATATATATATATATATATATATATATATATATATATATATATATATATATATATATATATATGAAAAAATTATTATATCCTTCATATCTTATACAAATTTTTTTAAGTGACTCCGAGATAGATGTCATCAAAAGTATCTGTTTTTTTTTATAATAATTAATATTTATGTCAATGTTTGATTTAATGCACCTAAAGCTACATTGGCCCTCAACCAAAATTTACATTTGTTTAAATTATTAACTAATTATGAAATAATTGAAGTAGACATTTCAAAGGTGGCATTGTCTAACCTTATTAATCATTTGAGGTATTTGAACCTAGAGCAAGTTGCTTTCATTTTTTTGACAAAACTTTAAACAATCAAATCAAAACAAACATGGCTGCAGAACTATTGTCTTTTGAGTAAACGAGCTATAGCAAGCTTATTATTGAGCTTGATTCAGAAAACATACAAGACGATAGGAGAGTTAAAGCCAAAATCGCTTATAGAGAGAAGCTCATTGTTTTTTTTGGACAAAGAAGTCGATTACTTTATTACACCACTAACATTCAACTTATTCAGAAGGTTCAATATTTCAACTAATTTTTTACATTCCGATCCGGATGTTTGGAATGAAGACCTGGATTTCTTGAACGGACGGGAATTGTCAAACGTTTTAAGGTTGTAAATGACACAGCCGAATGGGATGTCAAATTAAGACAAGACTACAGTAATGCGAGCGTAACAAAAGATGAAGAGCAGAAGAGGTATGTTTTGCAAGTACAGTAGTTGCTGAATGTCAAAAATTGTTCTCAAACGTATTGAAATTATATAAAATCTTAAATTGTGCAACATTGTTAAAAATCGTATAATAATGCAATAGCTTGTTTCAAAGGTGTAATATATATATATATATATATATATATATATATATATATATATATATATATATATATATATATATATATATATATATATATATATATATATATATATATATATATATATATATATATATACTATATCTATATATATATATATATATATATATATATATATATATATATACTAACTATATATATATATATATATATATATATATATATATATATTGAGTTAGTGTACAGGACCCACCACTTTCTTTGCTTTGTCATAAGATTTAGCTACCGGTTCGCTTTCAATATTTTATTAATTATTAATTAGCAAATAGTTAACTACCGGTTCGGTTAATAGTCTGTGAACTTTCTCCAGCTCACCACCAAATATATATATATATATATATATATATATATATATATATATTTGTGTATATAGTATAGAGTTATATATATATATATATATATATATATATATATATATATATATATATATATAA
>JABUQX010002507.1:5000-7500 GCA_015478945.1 Trachelipus rathkii | reverse complement strand
TTTTTATACAAAAAACGTCAAGTTAAACTAAAAACTATTTTGCTGTACCTACCTAGCGCCTTGGTACCTTTGTACGTAGATAAATATGTTTGTTAATCTAGTTACTGTTTTTCTTTTGTGTTTCTAATCGTTTCTTTCCGTCGTTTTCTAGATGGCAAAGATATAGGAGTAGAAATGGAATTTTTAAACACAAGCAGTGCTTCAGAAGAAGAGGAATCACATAGAAATCAGGACATAGAAGAGAAGGATTATGAGGACTTTCAGGACACAGGAATCGACACATCACAAGCAAAGAAAAGAAAGTACTGCCGAGGAAGTAAAGAAATTATCACAGATAAGTTATCAGTATTGTTAGATGGATGTAATGTTTCGGATAGAGACGCGATTAGAATTATTGCGGCTACTGCCGAAGCATTAGGGCAATATCCACAGAAATTATCAATCAGTAGGTCTACCGAACGAGTCCGCAAAAAGAAATTTGGAGAAGAAAGAGTACAGATTATTAAAAATAGGTTTGAAAATTCAGATTTACAAGGTGCTGTCCTACATTGGGATGGGAAATTGCTCCTAGATATATTGAATAAAGAAAATGTAGGGAGGTTGGCAATTTTGATAAATAGTGGTGATGAAGAGCAGTTGATAGGAGTTCCTCATATTAAAAATAATACGGGATGTACTCAGGCAAAAGCTGTTTTTTCTGAAGTGGAAAAATGGGGGGCAGTAGAAAAAATAGAAGCAATGTGTTTTGACATTACTGCTGTCAATACTGGTCGTTTGAGAGGAACCTGTGTTTTATTAGAACAATTATTTGAAAATATCTTTTATACTTAGCATTTCGCCATTATACTTAGCATTTCGCCACCACATTTCAGAAGTAGTACTGAAGGCAGTTTTTGATTGCAAAATGGGTTCAACTACTGGCCCTCAGCCTGACATTTTAAAAAGATTTCAGACATGGTGGTCCAAAATTGACAAAAAATATAATATTGGTCTTGATGATGAACAGGTCAAATTTAATATAAATGTAAATGATCTCCAAGAGATTTTTAGTTTTCTCTCAGCGCAATTAAAAAAAACTACCATCAACTCAGAGAAGATTATAAAGAATTTTTACTGTTGTGTTTGATATTTTTAGGTCGTGTTGCTCCAGAAAACATTTCTTTCAGAGCGCCAGGCATCAATTTCAGATGGATGTCAAAACACATTTACTTTCTAAAAATTTTCGTTTTCATAGATCAATTTGTTTTAAGTGACTCCGAGAAAGATGTCATCAAAAGTATCTGTTTTTTTTATAATAATTAATGTTTATGTCAATGTTTGATTTAATGCTCCTAAAGCTACATTTAAATTCTTAACTAATTATGAAAAAATTGAAGTAGACATTTCAAAGGTGGCATTGTCTAACCTTATTAATCATTTGAGGTATTTGAACCCAGAGCAAGTTGCTTTCGTTTTTGACAAATCTTTAGACAATCAAATCAAAATAAACATGGCTGCAAAACTATTGTCTTTTGAGTAAATGAGCTAGCAAACTTATTATTGAGCTTGATTCAGAAAATATACAAGACGATAGGATAGTTAAAACCAAAATCGCTTAGAGAGAGAGGTTCATTCTTTTTTTTGGACAAAGAAGTCGATTACTTTATTACACCACTAACATTCAACTTATTCAGAAGGTTCAATATTTCAACTAATTTCTTACATTCCGTTCCGGATGTTTGGAATGTAAACCTGGATTTCTTGAACGGACGGGGAATTGTCAAACGTTTTAAGGTTGTAAACGACACAGCCGAATGGAATGTCAAATTAAGGCAAGACTACAATGCGAGCGTAACAAAAGATGAAGAGCAGAAGAGGTATGTTTTGCAAGTACAGTAGTTGCTGAATGCCGAAAATTGTTCTCAAACACATTGAAATCTACCCTCTCAAAACCTCTACCACCTACTTGATTCTAGTGACTCAATCTGACAAATCTACCTAGCAATTCGACCTACCTACCTATTATTATTAATTTATATATTATTATTATTAATTTATAATTAATATTTAATTTAGAAACAAAACCTATACTGTTACTACTGGCTAGTTCTGAAGATTGCTTTAGTATTAATAAGTTCGCTGTTTTAAATTCAATATGGTTTGATTATAATATATAAATGGTTCTTATATCAATATTTTATTTCCTCTTCACACGCACCCCTCAATCCACACCTTGCACTCACCTACATGGTTTAAAATCTATTTTTTAATTATCTTACTTAAACTCTTTGATGATAAATAACTCAAAAAATATCTGAAAAACATTAAAAAAAAAATAATCTAAAGCAAATTTTCACTTTTTTGTGGAAAAAGTCGAATTTCCAGGTCCGAAACAGCACCGGTCCTCGAAAAAGCCAAATATCTTCCGATCTGTACGTTTGTCAAACAAGATGTAAGAGTGAAAATTGAGGCCAGAAACATTCTCTAAAAAACTAAAAAAAAGAACGTCCTTAGGATAAAC